>JAPSGF010000073.1:2935764-3045010 GCA_035772895.1 Perdix hodgsoniae
CTATCTATCTATCTATCTATCTATCTATCTATCTATCTATCTATCTAATATGTGATCAGTTCTGAGAAACACAGAAGGGAATGTCCTGAGATCCCCTGAGCTTTAGGAGATGAGCCCTTGTGGTGGCCGTACAAGGTTTGTGCTCAGAAAAGACTGTTTTCTACTTTGTCCTTTTTCATCATCATTAACTTTCCTCTTGTAATTAAAATATTTATCCATTGCTTCTCTTTTTCCAGTTACTTTCTGGTATATTTTTCCAGATCTTAAAATCTAATAATGCTATAAATCATTTTGACATGCACCTCTGGCTCACTGGGTATCATTTCCATTGGCCTTGGGCCTCTTTGATAAAAGGTATGCTTCTTACAGATCTTTGTCTTTTATATCATCTACTGCCGTGGTGGTCACAGGCCAACTTAAATATTTGGGATTTGTCACTCTTTCCTACCTTTCTGTGTTTCTTTTTTATTATTATTGTTACATTCTAATCCCCCCTTCTTTTTTTTAACTAGCTCTCTATCTTCTTTCACCCAGATCCACCTCTCTTCTTTTTCCTTCTTTCAGTCCTTCTTATTTATTTATTAACGTATGTATGCATTCATTTTTGGCTCCTTTTTTACAGCTGTTTTCCTACTCTGTCAGGCCTGTGCTTTGGGTTTTGTGAGTCAGCAACCTGACCGTTGTGACAGACACAAGCCTCTGCCCAGTGGTGCTGTGTGGAGTGACACATGGCTCGACGTACCACCGGCCTCGTTTGTGTAAACTTTGCCTTTTCACTCGATCGTGTGTTGCTGGTTGTTGACGCTGACATTCTCTAAAGCTTTTTTTGGCTTATGTACTGGCATTTATTTACAACCCCACCTTGGCCAAGTTTTATTTTACTCTTTTGTGTGTAAAATACATTGCTCATGAAAGCAGAGGCTAATAGCAGACGAGAACGAAACCTAGTAAGAGCAGGTGTTATGCAATTTGTCACCGCATGACTCTGCTAATGCATCTTTCGTCCAGAACTGCGGTACCCCTGCCATGTTTTAAAGTGCAGGAAGATAAGCGTATGCTGTACCCTGGAGTGCCTTCGTCTATAAATGTAATTCAGAAATATGGGAAACAGTGCTCTGAATCTGATGGCCTTTTTCAACACAATTACAGAAACAGCGTGAGGTGAGGAACATTGCAGCTAGAGTGCACAGAACAAACAGGAAGTCGGATATGCAGGATATTAATTCAAGCCCAGATAAGATTCTGACTAAGAGGGTTTTGTTTTTAATCCTAATATGATGCTTGCATGATAGCAGTTTTTCTGAGAAGGCCTACTGGATGCCAATGCTCATCTGTAAAGCCCCATTTAATGACAAAGACACCTCAGGCTTTTGAATAGGCCTCTGTAGACTTCAAAGATATGGATCTAAAAAAATGTTGAATATTTAAATGATTTGACTGCAGGTGAAGACATTTTACTCTGGAAAGATTGCATGCAGTTTTAAATATAATGAAAGGGACAACATGAAAAAGAGTACTTTCTCTCAGGAGGGAGATAGAAAAAGCATTCAGTCCACCAGTCCCACATTTGTGTCTGTCTTTGTCCTTTCAGTATAACCTCCTGAAAGGTGCCAGGAGCCTCTGTTGAACGTTCAGTGTCCTCAGAATCCTGTTGGTATGGATGGGAACTGATAACTTTTGATACTGGAGAGGAGAGGTTTAACTCTGAGGGACTGCAGGATAGAAAATGTGTTCCTGTTCCAGAATCTTCAGGGGCACATAAGGTAAGAAAGGTTGGACTGGCCGCTAGGAATTTTTGCGGCTGTTGAACAACAATAAATCATCCCGCTAGTTAACCTCTTGAGACCTCACTGAATAATCAGAGCCTGTGATATAGCCTGGAAATCAATAATCCCTGGTTTTATGTGTCGTGAAATAGGAAAGAAACTGGACAGAGAAGATGGGCAAAGCAAGCAACAGTATGCACGCCTTTTCATAGGGAGTACGTAATCTCCAGCATTTCACCTGTGCGAAATCAGATGGAGCTTTTTTTCTCATTGCTTTCAAGAGGTGGGTGGCTGCTGTATGTGAGAAGCTTGTCTCCTATTTGGCCTTCTGTTTCTTCTGGTTATAGAAGCAGTTGGTGTGAATAGGTAGATGGAGAAATCTCATTTTTTTTCCAACTTGATGCCCTTTGATCTCATCTGTTGGAAAAATGACAGTGAGTTACGACACCAACTCAGGAAAAGGTTTTGTGGTAGGCAGAGGTTGCAAAAGTTGCCAAGTGCAGAGAGAGTCCTTTGATCTACATATGTGTGTAAATGAGTGTTCATGCAGCTGGATGGCAGCTCTTTGAAATAGTATCAGCTCAGAAACTTTGCTCGTTGTATATTTATGAGATGCTGTGAAATAGTCGTTCACCTTCATATTAATGCTGTGCGAATTTTTCACTCCCACCATTTTGTATTCAGCAAATAGTATGAGAAATAAGATACCTTTTTTTTGCAGTCTCATGGAGTAAGTTTCTCAGGACTGGTAACCTTTCAAGTGTTTATCAGTAACAGATGCTGGACCTGGTATTACTTAGCGTTAATGCTCTTTTTCCAGAAGTACAGACCAGACTCTTTTTCTACGAAGAGCTGACACTGTGTTCCCCAGGGGAATCTTATCATCAGCCCCAAGGGAGGCTCTGCAATTTACTTTGGTATAAGGTTTGTGGTCCTCTCATCTCCTGTTGCTAAGCATGGCAAGTCTCCCTTTTCTCTCACATACCTCAGTATCACAAAGTCTCCCTTGGAAATGCTGGTCCCTCATGGACAGTGAGGTGTGTTGCACATAATGTGGTTGCAGACGTGTACTAGTGCCAGCAGAAGCACCACATGACTCTCAGCACGAGCAAAGCCTAGGATACACGTGCAGAGCCAGTTCAAAAACACTGACTCAGAGAGGTTCTATCAGTCTTGTACTTTGGAAGGGTTTTGTCCCATGTTTTGGATGACACTTTAAAAGGATTTATGCAGAAGAAGCTGAGCCTGCTGACTTTGTCCCGTCCCTTCCTCAGCTACTTGGGCTGCTCTGTAGTGCCATCCAGATGTAGCTCATTCTGTCATTTGTTCTGGCTGTGACTATTTCTGACCACAGTGAATGTCCTTAGCCTGCTCTAGTGAGACAACTGGAATGGAGACAGGGCTGGAGTTAAACCTTCTCTCAAACTTGCTTGTTGCAAAGAGAAGGATGCTCCTAACTCCTAAAAGTTCCTCCATACATTTCTGCCTCAATCAGTTCTTCACATTTCCCCACAATGACTATTTGTCTTCTTTAGCTGTGCCAGATAATCCCTACGTTTAGCAGTGAGGCATGCTTTTTCAGGCTATTCTTAATTAATATCTTATAATCTGTCAATAATTAGTGTGGAAATCAGAAAGAATAATGTTGTTGAGGCTGAAATCTGCTACCTGGCAACAGTGGATGTACATATCATTATATCACAAAATTAGAATCTGGAGAAAGGACTGATCTGTCTGACATTTTGTAAGATAATATAAATGGGCACACTCAACAAACATTAGATTTATGTGAGGATATGAATGATACATGTCTGAGGAAAAGATATTATCTCTCTTATGAGAGTGCAGTTAATACCACATATCAATTAAGTATAGTTCATTAAAGCCTCTGGGTAATCTTATTTCTGGACTAGATTAGAGGAGCTCCCTTTAAGGACTGACAGAGGGGTTATCTCAGTAATAATCTCTACTTTTTCATGTAACATCTCTCATAGGATGGTCTAAGTGAAGTAGCATCTAGACTGTAACAAAAATAACCTTTTCAGCCTGAAAGTAATAGTATTTTATTATGTTTGAAGTGGTTGCATCAGATAGGTATATTGAGACATGCCAGTCATGATGGTAGCGCTGATATGATAATAGTTGGATTATGCACTTACTACCAGTCCTCAGGGGGGAAATTTTCCTTTTTTCATGTTCTCTGAATGTTGTTTTTATCTAAAGCATTTCAGCTGTACAGATGGAGTGGCTTAGAGAAAAGGAGGTGGCATTTCTTTGCTTCTTCCTGCTCTGGTTAAAATATTCATACCTTGAGAGGTACAGTTTTCTAGAATTTGGCTAGTTGTCTCCACCTTTTGAATCCCACATGCTGTGCCTGAACTAGATGTACCGGCACTTACTATTATCAATGCTAGCTCTCCAGCTTACAGACACTGTCTGTAGGAGAAAAAGTAAAAGGGGATTTGCTGCTTTGGGATCTCCCCATCTTCCTCCTCCTCAGAATTCTCTCTAGGTGAGAAATCACTGAAAACACGCTTACTAAGCAGTGCCATCCATGCAGGCCATGTGGGGTCCTGTGGGAAGCAGTGCTGACAGCTGCCTCTGTTTAAATGCTTGGCACTGCTGCCCACCTCTTCCTTACTCACCTTCTACCTCCCTTCTGCCCACTGTATGGAGCCTTGCTCACTGTGTGGGTATTGCAACAGCACTCCAAACCTTGATGCAGCCTAAAGTATGTCAGGTTTCTGGTAGTGCAGTTCAGCTAATCCTTGTTCCTATCTGAGGTTTTCTGTTCCAGAGGCACTCAGGATAGGAAGCCATGCCAAATACAGTATAATGAGAGAAAATTGGCAGTGCTGACTTACTGAAGGTTTATTTCCCACAGGCCATTATACCATCATGCATGGTGCTTGAGTTTTCTGCTTCCCACAGCTCTCCCTGAAGCTTTTTGGGATCCTCAGATATCTTTTTCTAGTAATTATTCCACTTTGTGGATTTGGGTCCGTTATTTTCCACCTACCTGTGTTGATTGGGCGAGCAATCAAACTCCACATCCAAAGGCAAAGGATAATTTGTGGAAGTTTTAAGACTTGAGGGAGAGAATCGGAACAACATAAAAGCAAATCCGGTGTGTACAACATGAGTCAAAGTAGAGCCATTTCAAAAACCCAGCTCTAAACATCCCTATTAGCAAAGCTTCTGCACTCTTCTTAAAGGGTTGGCAGCCATGTAGCTGGCTTCAAAAGTATAAAATGTTATTGTATTACCTGCCTTGTTGCACTGTAACTAGCATGGTTCCTTGTGGGGCCTTGGTGTGCAGCAGCCGTCAGCTCTGATGGCAGAGATGATGAGAGAAAAGTGAATGTCGTGGGGCCAGCCTCTGGACAGTGCCCAGCTTGCTCTCATTTTGAGGGTAGCTCTGACTCAGGCTTCTGCTGTGAGGCTTTGAAGTAGCCCTTCCAGAGCACAAGGAAACTGGCAGCTACCTGAAGATAAAGGATGTTAATTTCTTTTTTTGCACTTTCCTGGCAGCTCTTCTGCTGGTCACACCTGATGATTTTTTTCAGGTTTATTTGCTGCTGCCTCCATATGAGAACCGGATGTTTTCCTTGCTGCCCCTCGCTTTAGAGGAGAGTAAACTAACAGGCTGTTGAGCTCCATTGAGACAGGCAGGCTCTTCCTGCAGCTCTTCCTGAGATCCCAGCTCCAGCCCCAGATGCTGCTGATAGTTGTCACCACCTGAGGTCTCACTGAAACCTGAGTTCTTTATCCCTCACATGTACAATTAAATTAAGACAGCATGGTTCCCCAGAGAATGCATGGACCAGGAGGGGGCAAATAAGACAGCAAAGAGGAGAAGGTGAACTAGTTCTCTCTTCCATTTATACTTTTAACGAGATGAAGTAAGAAAGGCACATTTAATAGAATATCTCACTGCAGCTTTTCAGCTTTTGCTGAAACACCTTTCTGTGAGGCTGGGAGAGACTTCTAAGGCTGCTGTTCTGATTAAGCAGCATGCTACTGGAGGGCAGCTAATTAGCAAAGCCACAGCATTTGGGCTGTTATGGTAGGTTCAGTTGTTTCATATTGGGAAATTATAGAGCCGTGAGCATCACTCATTCTGTTTTTCAAAATGCTTCCTTTTCTTCAGGCTGGCCAAATACTTCATTTCATGGTTCATTCCAGTTCACATCGATATCCTAAATTTTCATGGAATGCATATAGTAATTTGCAGGTCCAGCACGGTTTGTGTAAATGTTTCATCTCCTACCACCGTGTGTGCATGTGTCACCTTTTTTTTTCCCTGCTTGCATTAACTGGACATCTACTAATGCTCTGTGACCAAAGGCAAGAAATCATCTTTTGAAGTCTTGGTATTGGAGGCAGGAACTCGCAATGACATAAAATCATTACTGTGCTCTGTTTAAGTGATATACAGTTTTTCAGATTCGTTTTTCAAATTTATATATTTGAGCCAATATAAAAATAATGCAACTAAAAAGCCATAAAATAAATGAGCATGCAGTTATGATACATTCATTAAGAGACGCCCAGATCTTTATGCCTCCATCAAAACACCATGCAGTTATGCTGAATATGGTAAATTCATCTCCTTACTCTGCCTCTCTCTGTTTCTTCTTATTGTACTATTTTTTCATCATATATGTCTTAAGAGCAGAGGAACTGCTATGGTTTGGTGCCTATGTAGCATCAGAATCAGATGACTACTTGGTAGATAGTCTGTGTTATACTGTGATCTTCTGACATGTCTCATCTGATCCCCTGCTGTGTATCTTAGGGGTCTTGACTAGCCTTGAAATAAAAGTAGAAGAGTATAAACAGTAAAACCCTTTGCTACTGAAAACAGAAAACAAAAAAAAACTTCCCAAGAAGGATCCGTGTTCCTCTTTTATAGATAGGGTCATTGAGACATGACAAAATGATGCAACCTCGGTCACCCAGCAGGCAAACAGCCAAGAAAAGGTGAAGACACAGGTATCCATAGCTCTGATATAATCCACTTCACACTAGAATACAGTGCTTTTGTGACCCTGCAGAATGTTGTTTTTTTTCCTTAATTAGTAAGGAGCAGAAGCCACATAGAAATCTGTGAGAGCAGTCCTGCTGAAGGCATTGAAGAAGCCCAGAGATACAGGGGAAGGCTTACTCTTTTCTTCCTGAAGTGGTAAAAGCAAATAAAACCATAAAATCCCCATTTCAAAATAGAGTTAATATATGGAAGTGTAAAAGGATACTGCCTTATGCAAAAAGGCAGAGATACATGAGCCAAAAATGGGTAACGAATTACTTGTGGATGCTATGTATCCCACTCACAGTATTGTAGCTTTGAGGATCAAGGCAGTTTTGTCCTAGATACATGTGCTGATTCACTGAGAAATGTGCAGTGTTAAATCACTGTGTCATATTTCTTACCCATGCTGGGTTAGACTGGAGGTTGCAAACTGGGTTGTCAAAACAGCACATGTGGGATCCCAGAACTGTGAAATCTGGCTGTTTTAAACACCCATTCAAAATCTATCTTCACTTAAAAAAAAAGAAAAACAACTGGGAGGGAGGTGGGAGTATACAGCAGAGGAAAGATCACCCTGCTGCTCGTTGTGTTTTACAGCTCTGTTTCCCTAATCATCTCCTTCAGACAACCATCTGAGACCAGGTCCCAGATCAAGTCTCAGAACTTTGGAGTGACTCCAAAGAGCCATCCATATACTTTTATTTAATCTTTCAAGAACCCTAACAAAAATATACAGGAAACATCCACAACGCTGCAGCCTGTAACAGGCACACTGCTGTGTTGAACATTCCCACTGCATTGCTGTAGATATTACAGTGGACAATGCCAGCAATATGCAGTACACAATTTCCTTTGATAAGTTTTGGGGGTAGAATTAAGTAGAAGGATTTTCTACTACTGTCACAACCCACACACACATTTCTTGTGGTTTTCAGTGTCATTTTGGTCTCAAGAGGAAGCAGGATGACTGAAGCGAATAATGCTGTCATGATGTTTTCAACCTTAGTTATTTATTTTTTAAGACTGCTTGGATATCAAGGTTTAAATGAATACCAATAGCTGAACAAACAGTCAGGAACTTGCCTGGCACAGAGAGGACCTGCATTTTAACTGCAGAATTGAGGATTTGTTGAACTTGGACCTCCAATTTCAGTAGTTGTTTTTTTTTTTTTCCAAAGAAATCAAAAGGCCGTAAGTATGAATAATAATAGGTCACAAATACAAGTCCTTTTTAAGGCATTACATCAATATAATGTGTCACTCAAAATGTGAGTGAAGGCTGCCGACTTCTTTTGGCAACAGGCTCAGTTTTAGTAGAACAAGTCTGCTACGAGACATTTCACCTCTAAGGCATCGATCAGACAGTTGCCCACGTAAGCAAAAAATAGCTATTTAATGCGCAGTGAAGGCTGAGTCAGTAATCTCATTGAATTTTCAAAATCTTCAGCTTCCCAAAGCATTACAAAAGGTGCTTCCACTCTTGTGTCTTATTGCTATTGCTAACAAAATTGGATTTGATGTCCTTTGAGGCTGTTCTCTTCAAGCCAGCAGTGGTGTCAGTGAGACAGATGTGGCACGGTTTGCATTACACTCCTTGTCCAGCTTTGGATGGGCAGCTTGCATGGGCACTGGGTGCCTGGAACAGTTCCTGTAGAAGCTGTTGTGTTGGACATTTCTATAACCTCACAAATAGCACAGTGGGGTGTTGTTGCTGGTCTTACACTCTAATAGCAGATGTAATTTTATTATTTTTTTAAATTATATTTTAACTTATACTTCAGATCTTACTCCTCCTCACAAGCAAATGCATAGTAATATTATATGTTTGGCAAACGATGTTGCAGCTGAAACCTCTACATGCACCTATTTGTGCTAGATGAATGGATGATTATTACCTCTTTGTTTTCTTTCTCATTATCCTTTTGAATTAAAACCTCCTTGCAAAACCATTATCCTTGTTTTAAACAGCTCTCTATATTAATCGTCACTGCCTCTTCTAATGTTTTTTTCCTTTGTTTAGATTGAGTTCTAATTTCCTTTTATTTCCAAACTCTTTTTTCCTTATTGTTTCATATTTGTGCATCTTCTTCATAAATTCAGTATGCACATACTCCATTTTGTTTCTCAAGTGCAGATAGGCCAAAAAGTAGCAGGAACCTTCTCTAAAAGCTGTATTTACAGCTCCAGTGGCAAGCACTCTCCTCCTACACTGAAAAGCTGTGAAAAACTGTCAAGATGTGACTATGCATAACAATGCTTCTGACTGCTGGAGCTGATTTATTTTTTAACCGCGGCTTCATTTTGTCAGCTAGACCAAATAAAGTGAGAAAGAGTTACAGAATCATAGAATCACCGAGCATCCTGAGTTGGAAACAGCTCACAAGGATTATTGTGTCCAACTCCCCACTCCCCGCAGGACCATCTAAAATTCAAACCACATTTCTGAGACCACTGCCCAAACTCTGTTTGAACTCCAGCAGACTCAGTCCAGTGACCAGTTGAAATCTACTAATAATACCCAGCAAAACACAGTCTTCAAAACTACTTAAAATTGCAGCATCTCATACTCACCTCATTCTCTGCAGTGCTGCAAAGAGTGGATATAAAAGTACCAAGAAAGGTTAGTGATGCTTAGGTCTAATTCCTTGCTTTTCCAGTTTAGAAATGGTCAGGAAAGATCCCCCTACATGTGGTAGTAGATGATAACCTCCAAAATGCATCACAATGTCACTTAAGGCCAGAAGGGTGAAAGAGTCTCCAAACCATGACATGCCACAGGGAGGAAAGAAAAGGAATGAATGTCATCAGTATCATGGATCTCTGCAGTAGACTGGTTTAGTCCTTTGTTCATGTAAGAACTTATGCTGAATGACCAATGAAAATAGACCTGATTTGTAATATAATAGTGCCTCACCACCCTCTGAGTGAAGAATTTCTTCCTAACATCTAACCTAAACCTCCTTCCTTAACAATTCTTTAAACAGCCAGACGTTTGCTCTCTTGAAGAGAGGATCTGGACTCTACCAGGCACTCATTTCTTGAGATCATGAACTCAAACAGGGCATAGTTGCTGCAGCTCAGGCTGCCTCTGATCTTAACCTCTTTAACTGTTTCTTCCACGCTGCTGAGCACCAGTTCCAGCAATGCTTCACCACTAGTGGGTCTGTCCAATACCTGACCCAGAAAGTTGTTGTCAGAGGGCTCCAGGAGACACTTGGACTCTTTCTCTGAATCTGAGGTTTTTCCCTGCTGCTTCCTAAAGCAAGTGTTCCCTGACTCTTCTCTGTACTTCAGCAATGCATCCTCTTCCCCCATAAAATCCAGTTTACAGCCCTAGCGGCAGGTTGAGATAAGATGCAGCAGGTTGAGGAAACGATGGAGAGAAGAATTATGTTCTGGTGTCTGGAAATCTGGGAAATAAAAAATAATGTCAGAACAATGTAGAGGGTGGGGTAGTTAAGAGGAAAACATGTAAGGGTTTGAGAAGTTGAAGGGCACAAGGTGAAGGAGGTGAAAATAAGAAGCAAAGAAGGGATATGACAGGGATTGAGGTTTTCGGGAGATAGATATTCACTTTTTCCTACATAGCTAAGACAGAACTTGTTCTGAGCAAGCTTTTGCTGGGGAGAGAAAGAAGAAAGGGGATGCAAGGTGAGAGGAGGAGGAGAGAACAGATTTTCCACTGTCATCTTCTGCACACCAGACAAATAAAATGCCTTTTGCTTATCTGGAGATAAATGGCACTTAACTACAATTTGTGTAGTTAAGTACCGTTGTTTATTTTCAGTAGACTGGTGGAATTGCTATGTTAGGTTGGCAGATCTGCTTAAAAGTCTGCTTTGGGGCCGTTTATTCAGCGTGCTTTATCACCGCCTGTGCCTTATGCTTTGAGTGGGTTACATGTTCAGCAAGGGCATCTTGTTTCTTAACTGCAGACCTTGACGGAGTGTTTTAGGACTGACTTTAGAACTGCAAATGAACATCACGTGAGATTGGTGTTCTCCTGGGCCTCACACTGTTCTCCAAGCACTTTTATGTGGTCTGTTGTAGGATCTATCATTTGTTATGAGGAAAGACTCAGATGTCGGAAAAAATACAGGGCAAAGCCAGTTGGGTATTGACCCATCAGATTGATGGGCTGGCAGGAAAGCACACAAAGATCTTTTTGATATTGTCAGGCTAAGGTCTCACTGAATCACTTGAAATAAGAAAAATAATGATTTAAAGGTAGCTGAGATTTGCTACACATGGAGACTTAAGGTCATCTTAGGGTGTGCAGCAGTAGATAGCTGTGTGAAAAGTGCAAACGTTTTCACAGTCTGCTAAGGATAAGCCCTTCTGTAGAAACTTTCTGAATCCTATCATTCACGTCCTAAAGCGTAAACTCTTATGTTTGTTTAAACATTGCTCAGCTTAGCTAGTGTAATAAGAGATTAATATCCTGGTGTCACACTGAATAATAGTTGATTGTTTCCTCCCATTTCCAGTCCTTATTCTTGCTTTGTATACAGCCATAGGTAGTGTGTGGCCCTGCTCATCCTGATCTGCTAGTCCATTAAAGGAGTGCAGCACTGAAGGTAGGATGCCTGCATGATTAACAGTGATCTCCCATTCACTGCTTTTTAGCAATAAATAGCACTCAGTCAAGAAATGAGCAAAATAACTACAGAGATACCTGCTTTTTTCTTTAAAGATAATAGGAGATACTTTTGTTCTTTCTTTCACTTACAATCCTCATTTTGCTGCACACCTTGAAATGCTAATGTTTCAAGATGGGAAACACTGATTTTCTGAGCTTGATAGAGGATTTTATGAAATCTGCTTTGGGGCATGGGCATTGTATCAGGGAAATCAAGCTCAACTCAGGCCTCAAATCTGTCTTAGCTCACAAATGAAAAAGATCAGCAGACCTAAGTCCCCAACAGCAGACATTTATTTGCCTTATGAAACCGCTGAGCAGTTGATAGACCTGAGAAATTGGTATGCCACGGAGAGGAAAGGACCAATATATTTCCTAGATGGAAGCTTTGGTATAAGTATGGGGCATACTTTATAAAATCTCATGCATTTTAGGGTAATATATACTACATTCAACTGTGTTTCTATGAATGAGGGAGAATAATAACTCTAAAGCCTTTCTAGCTTGTCATGGACCTGTTAGAATCTGGAGGCAACTGTCTCCTTTACTCCTCAACTACTAGGTTTACTGTAACTTGAGTGCTAACTCCCCATGTCTTACTAAGTGTTCAGTGAGGAAAGTTTACAGATCTTGTGCCTGAAACTCACCTTGCATAACATCTTCTAATGCGTTACAGCATCAATTTACAGCTGATGTATGATACACATAAGTCTCATTGCTTCTTAGCTATCAGTGCAAGCAGAAAATTAAAGCCACTATACCAAACACTTGGGCTTCTAATACTTAATACTTCTAATACTTAATAAACGAACATGGTTAATGTTTGCTAATTTTGTGCATACGAATAAAAATGCTCAGTGACCGCTAGCGAAAAATTTTTTCCTCTTGGACAATAACAACTGTCCAAGCAACATAGAATCTGCTTTTACAGGAAGGGAGGACCTCAAGGAGAGGTGCTTGGTCATGATGAGCTGGAATATGGAGAGGCATTCAAACCTCCCTTGAAGAATAGTTTTAAGAAGTCCTTTCAGGAGATGCATGTTCTATTATAAAGAGATCTGTGTACTTAGCCGTCACCATCAACAGGTATAAAGTCTTTAGGACCCCAGTGTAAGCTGCACATACTCAGGCCAAACTACTGAAGACAGTAGATGCCTCAGTTTGTATAGTGTTTAGTATCTCCCTGCCAATCACTACTGTTCAGTGCAGAGCTACACAAATGCATTCATTTTCTATCCTCACCTCTTCATGCCTGCATCTTTGTCTCAGGTGGCAGAAAATTTAGGGAAATCACACCATCTGCCTTGTCAGAACCAAGTTGGGGTCCTTGCAGTGCTTCTTAAAAAAAAACCCTTCAGAATATATTTCTCACAGGAAGATCACAAACAGAGTTTCACTTGCGAGACAGCAATAACAATCTCTTCTTTGGTCCATGTCACATAGCAAGGAGCTGAGTTCTCCTCCCCTCTTTCTGGATGCTTTACCCTCTGGTGGCATTTCTCCTGTTTTTCAGATCTTACTATGCCAAAGAGAAGAGTTCACTTCTGACAGCGAAATCGCATTTACAGGGATTCACAAAAGAAAACATTTGTCCTTATCTAATTCCTGAAGACACCAGCTGCACAAAAATGTGCTATCCTCTAGCACAGGTTTTTCATTTGTCCTGTCTTACTGTGTGGATGGATTCTCACTGCTTTTCCTCCCACCCTTTTCCTCCTGCCATTGGAATGAAACAGGGAGAAAGAGGTTAGAAAGATGTACCATCTGCGCTCCTTATTTGCAGCCCAGAGGGAAACAGAGATAACTGAACAAATTACAAAAGCAGATTTTCTGTGACATGACGCAGCCAACATGCTTAAAACCAAAAGACGCAGCATTTTGGCAAAGGAGTGGAATCAGATTAGGACATGAAAACATTCAGATCTTAAGCTTAACTAAGGCTTTGCTAGAAATGAGAATTAACGTAGGCTCCTCCTATGCAGAGTGGAAAATCAAGGGAATTATGCAGTGGAAGCAGATATTCCAGATGTCAAAGGAAGGGGCACTGCATAGACATAAGCCAGCCCTGGAATGGCAAACAGTATGAGAGGTTATTCAGACCTGAAAGAGAAGTATGATCTCTGTTTGGTGATGGAGGAATTTCTGTAGACCAGACAAAAGAGAGCCATGATTGAATTGAAGTAATGCTATTTTCTGAAACATTGCCTTTGGCAGTCTCAAAGATCTCAAGGCAGTGGCAGAGATGAGCAACTTATTTTGCTCTCCTTCGAACTCAATCTGAAGGTTGCATTGCATTTGGGAATCTGCATGGGAAAAACATAACAAGCATAAACCCTGGATCTAAATCCATGTCATTTGTTATGAGTAGTGCATTTTCCTGCAGGATTCAAAGTCTTTCTTTCCCCCCTCTCCCAGTTCCTTCCTTTCTTGCTTGAAGAAACCTTTCTGCAGAATCTAGCTTGTGAACGGTATTAATGAGAAACGTTATCTATAATAATGAATTGGCAGAACAGCCCCGCACCTTCACATGATCCTATAATTTGATGTGTAGTTTGGTGTGTATTTATATTGTGTAAATTTCCACTGCAGGGAACACACAGTTCGTGTGTTAGTCCATACTGCTCCTCTAGCACTGTCACTTAAACAAACCTTTTCTTGTAAGAGATTGTTACATTAAGAGTAGAAAGCAGAAAGTTAAGAAGAGACATTTCACCTGATTTCAACTGAAAAGTTCTCCTAGTAAAGTAAAATAAGAGATGGTCAAACATGGCTTTCTCTAAAGCAAAACAAGTAATTACAAATTTATCTGCTGGAATGCTTGCAGGAAGTAGTTTAGCATTTAGTATCCTGGGCAGCTAATCCTAGCCTTTTGAGAGAGATGAATTAATCAATATCGCTGCAACCATCTTACAGGTGGCTAAACTAAAGCAAAGCTGTCACTCCTTTGAGATCACAGATAGAGCCAGTGCTGTAAACATGCAGTCTTCGATCATGATGCGATGTCTGTTTTGATCCTGAGGAAGGCTAGAGCATTTCTGATGTAAATGCAGAAGAGTTTGATGCAAGAAAACTTGTACAGCATGCTTCATCCAGCTAAGGGCTGATTAAGAATTAGAGAAAGGGTTTTATCTTTTGAGCATGAGTCATTTTGTTTAAACATTAAAATGCAAAATCAATCTTCTGACTATTTAGTCATTATTTCAGAGGAACGGAGATTTATTTACTGTCTCATTCATTAAGTTCCTTTGCTGCCTTTACCAAAAATTGTGCCATTTTTCAGAAGGTCACAAGGACTTCCTGCACAAACTAGTGTTTCTTCTGAAACACACGCAGAAAATACTTGCTTGCGTGATCTATGGACAGGGCCACGGGCCTGTGTGAATCAGAGGGCCCATTTTTTCTCCTGCTGTTGACTTAGATTCGCTTAAGAGTCTTGGGAAAATCATGTCCCTAAACATTTTTATATGTATAGGGCTTTTGTGAGTGGTTAGATCTGTGGAAGGAATAGGCTTTTAGTCAGTAAGTCAATAATTCCTTCCAATTTAAGAACTTTACAGATTGTTGCAGATTCCTTAACATGATCTAGCTGCACTAAATGAGATCTATGCTATTTTCTTGTTAGAAGCCTGAAACAAGTCATGTTTCAGGGAAGATCCTTGGTAAGCTGTGAACAGATGACTGTCACCCCTACCCATGATCTGAATACAGAAAATATGCCCCTACTGTCCAGAATTCTCCACCAGCATTTTTATCCTACTTTCTATGAACAGTGAAGGTCTGGAGCAGGACAAGTGTTCCCCCTGCACTGCTTCTGCCAGGCAGTTCAAAATGGAGCCTCTTTCTCCTGCCAAGCTGAGATCTTTGCTTCTGCAGAGCATGTGGGAGAAATCTGTGTTAGTCACTGCAGGGCAAATTCGTGTGCATTGCTCATTGTTTTGTGTGTGTACAAGTGACTGCAAAGCTGAGATGCATTTCCCATAAGCAGTGTGAGGTGGGAGACTGGGTGTTGACTGCCCTTGCTGTTGATTGCAAGCATGCAAATCTGGATTGGAGAATAATGTTTGTCCTGTGGAATTCGGCTTGATTTTTAACACCCAAATGTGACCAAAGGGAAGCATGCACAGAGGAAATTGTTTGTGAGGGATATGCTGTGTGTGTGTGTCTGTATGCATGTGTTCTATGGTGCTGCCATGTATAAATTTTATATATTAGCTAAATGTGGACAAGGCTGTTTGTCTGAAAGGTATAATTTCCTGCGTTTTGAGAGACTGAGAATGGACCAGTTTATAAAAAGAATGTACAGTAACAGCCAATCCAATTGACAGTTGAGAACCCCCCCTAAAATTTCTAGTGCATTTAAAAAGCATTATGTATCTCATTATGGGCAGACTATAGGAGTACAGCAATGAAAAAATGGCTAATTACAGATGCTCAAACAGAGCATTTTGTGCAGATAGGATAGGATAATGAAATTAATCAAGCATACGTGTCGAATTAGCCCTCAGAGGTCAAGGAAAAATAAGGAGGACGTGTGTGAAACTCTAATCTTCCCAGAAAAACAAGCGCCACTGTACAAATTAATGTCTGCATCAGGACACTTCGTTAGCAGTTGACAAGACTTTCACACATGCTCATGTCTGCCTAGGTGTATTAAATCTCCTTTTTTTTTTTTTTCAGAAAGGCATTATGGAGTGGGGAAAGAAGCGTCTGATCTCATAAAAAGTACATTTGGAAGTCAACCAAAGAGACCTTGTTATCAGTCTTTTTCATAAAATGCTTAATCCTCCCCCTGCTGCCCTGTTTATTAAGAAAAAAGCAACATGACAGTGAACTTGGCAGCACAGTGAATCTGGGTGTGTGAGAGATTGTAACACTCCTAACAGCTAAACTAGTTGTTTTTGAGAAGATAGCAGAAGGCTCTCCTCCACTTGTATCTATGCAGAGCTTAACAAAGTTTTAGGCTGATGTGCTGCGTTGCTTTTGTCACTGACTCAGATAGTATATTCTGGTTTAATTTGATTAGAAAGACAAAGATTTTTTTGTAAATTCTCAAATTATATATCCTGCACATATAATTTTACATCTTCTCACAAAAGATCCTCTGCTAATGCAGAAGACCGCTGTTTTGTCACAAAGAGACCTTTACAAAAGACAAGTTACTATAACAACCAAGCATACCATTTCAACCTATGTTTTCATGCTAGTCTTACAGTTTCTTTTTCTTCTTCTTTTTTTTTTTTTTCTTTTCTTTTTTTTTCCCCCAAACTGAGTAACAGAGAGATACTCCAGCAAATGTACTGTGGGGATATCTAGACATAAAATGGTTCACAGCTTGGACATGTATTTGAGACACATCCAACATTACGAGCACACATATGTGCCTTCATCTATTACTAATCTAGGAACAAAGATGGAACAGAAAGAAATGTCTCATTTCTGTACCAAAATATCTACTTTATTTTCAATGTGATCTTTCCTGAAATCCAGCAGACAATACTAAGATCATCCTTAGACCAACAGCATTATTCAACTGCTTATGTGGCTGGGACTCCATCTCTCCTGTCCCATTCTCTGCCATGGCTCCTTGGAGCTGTTGGCAGCTGATGGAAGAGGAGCATTCCTCCATCAACATCATAGGAACTAGAGGACTAACTGAGGCACTTTTCAAGCCAGAGGCACAGGCAAACATGTGTAAATAATTTTCTCCTTGATTTCCTTGCAAGTTGCTCTCTCTGAAGTCGTCAAATGTAACTGCGAATCTGACCTTATAACTTAAATCAGAAACACTCTAGAACAATTTGGTTTATAACTGATCTGTTAGCTAAGCACTGTGTTACCTTTGTAACTTTGTGCTTTCCTGCCTTAAAGAATACGAATAGCCCTAACATTAAGAAAATATCTCTATTTTAGTTTCAAGGCTAAAACAGGGAAAAAATAATTTCATTTAGGCCACTCAGATTTTAAAAGCTGGAGTTGGTCTTCCCTGGTGTCTGTTAAATGGACAAAACCCCAACCTTACTGTAGAAATCTGTCAGAACTCTATGGATGAAAGGCTTTTTGATGTATATCATGATGATTGGTGTGGAAGCTGTTGAAAGCAACAGGTGTGAAAACATTGGAAAAAATTTTGTCCTCCAGGGCTGCAGTGCAGCGGGCAGAGTCTGCTGCAAACTGGTTACGTTAAAGGAACTTTTCCTGGTCTCCTGAAGTGCAGGTTGAGGCTTGAAAAGCAAAAGTGCCTTTATCCATGCATCTGAAATTTTTGGGTGAGTAGTTCCATGTTGAGGTGTCAGCCAGGACTGTGGTCTTCCTTTGTGGCTTGAACAATGCATTTGGAGTGGAGATCACAGATGAAAGAACAAAGTGTTAGGAAAGAGTACCTAAGAGTGGATCTTTTTGCACTGAGCCATTGTAAGAGGTGTAGAAGAGAAGCACAGTACCCATGGTCAGTCTAGTGAGAGCATGCTTATCAGATTAGCAAAACAAAAGCAACATTAAAGATTTTAAGTCTATGAAGTTGCCACAGTACCTGGCAATTGTACAGAAATAGTACAAGTGAGGATCAAGTCCACTTAATGAGTTGACAAGGGAGGGGAAAGTGAAAAAGGGGGAAGCTGGAGCTGTTTTCATGTAATTGCTGGGGAAACAGGTAAAAACCAAGTGGAGACTTTTGCCAGCAGTACTGGTGAGAAATATCAACATAGTTGGGCTGACTGGATTCAGTCAACAGTGGAGAACCCAGAGGAAACAAGACCAGCTACATACTAGAAACGAAGTAGAAAAATCTCTTAACCAGGGATAATGAGGGTCCAAGTTTCACTACAGAATGGCAATGAAACATTGGTGATCCTGCCTTGACAAAGTCACTGTAAGTCTGGATTGCTTTGAGATTTCCTGTAAATAAGGCCAAGTGTTAATGCTTCTCTGCAGGGGACATCTGTGTGCTCTTCTGATCAGCCATGCTCAAGAAAGATAAATTCAAGTTGGAAAAGAAAGACTGTTAGCTGGGAGAAAGGAGAATTTTATCTTGTAGAGATTAAAGGGACATGCTCTCTTTAGAGTAGCAGTATTAAGGCCGAACAGGGACAATTGTTGTCCATGTGTATATCAGGAGAGTAAACACTACAGAGGGATAAAAAGCACATCAAGACAAAGAGCAAGGATGGAAAATGAACAAAAGTTCTAAACAGGTAAAAGATAAATTAAAGCAAGATTGTCAACCATAGCAGTTGAACCCACTTTCCCAAGGCTTTAAAAAGAAGTTTGCTAGGTTTATGAAAGGAATTATTTGACATGTCTAGTGTTTTGAATATTGTCTCCAGTATGGACCAGGCTTGTCTGAGCTTATTCCATGTTCCCTGAGTGAATACACGTGTATGTCACCAAGCCAAGATCTCTGTTCTTACCTACCTCTGGTAATACAATAGATTGACTAATCAGAACCAAGGAAAATAATTTCGAAGACCACTTGTCCTGGTTTTGGTTGAGACAGAGTTAATTTTTTCATAGTGGCTGGTATGGTGCTGTGTTTTGGATTTAGGAGAAAAGTAATGTTGCTAACATGACGATGTACGTGTTACTAACAGTGCTTGCACAGAACCAAAGACTTCTGGCTTCTCATGCTGCCCTGCTAGCAGGGAGGCTGGGCAGAGATAGAATCAGGACAGATGAAACAAACAGGCCAGAGTGATGTCCCATTCCATGTGCAGTCATGCTCAGCAATAAAACTTCTTACTGAGGTCTGGCTGAGCATCCATCGCTAAGCGATGAGCAATTGTGTTGTACATCACTTGCTTTGCTTGTATATATATATATATGTATCTAATATAATAATAACAATTATTATTGTTGTTATTATTACCCTCCCTATCTTGTCCCATTAATCAGTCTTTATATCAACCCATGAGTTACACTTCTTTCCAATTCTCTCCTCCATCCCACAGAGAGCAAATGACGGTGTGCCGCTTAGCTGCAAGCTGGGTTAAACCACTGGCATGATTTTACAGGAAAGATTGTTGAAAACCAGGTTTAGCCTTTGAGAAAGGCAGGCAAATAATGAGAAGAGCTGAACTGTCCAGGAAAAAAAAAAAAAAAGGATCAAACAACAGCAAGTTGTGGAAAATGAGAACAAGGCCTTAAGATAAAAGTATAATGGTAGAAAGACAGAGACAGACAGTCCGAGAATGGAGATGTCTTGATTTAAAGTGAGGGTGAGAGGTAGAATGAGTAAGGCTTGGCCACTACACAAGAGTCCATAAAGTGGGAAACAGGACAGCTTTATGAACTGCTGCTACTATTGTCCCAGGTGGGAAAGAGCAGCAGAGTATAAGAAGGATTGGTGATACTAGTCTGAATGCGGTCCTAGAGCTGTGTTCCAGTTGAAATTTCTCTCATATAAGAGTTATTTAGATGCAAATTTGTTCTCGGGCAAAAATTTTGAATTAATTTCAAAGCGTGATTGAAAAAATGTTGGACTGTGTTATTTCTTGATATGGGCTGAAGCATATGACCTGCTGCACGTAGCTTTTTTAACTCAAATTCACTTCAGAAGTAGTCTGTCTACTTTTCCAGTGCCAGCAGTTGGCTAGTATTGAGATGTTGAGCACAAAATTCTCCCTATAAGGTCTCCTATTTTGTATTTGCAAGCTAAGGCAGTACTAGCAGACAACCACAGAATAACATTGACAGGCCGTCAGAACTACAGGTATCACAGCTCTCTGGTGTGCCCTCCTTTGCCATAGTGACATCCATGGAAGACATCCTTGATATGTTCAGAGAACTTTACACCTATGTTGCAGTGTAGTCTTGGCAATGCTGATAAGCAGCAGGGCTAGATCAGAGACAGGTGAGTAGATACTGCTGCTGTAGAAGGAAACCATCTTAAGGCTAGTAGTTTATGCAAGATCAGCAGCAGAGCATCTTGCCAAGATAACCTACTATAGTAGAAGATCCACAGCTGAACATGATCGAGCACCTAAAGTTTGTGCTACCAGGACCTCAGTATTTTGAAGCAGAGATAAAATGATACTTGGAAAACACGTGGGTGGCAGGTACCCACAGCTAAGACTAACTTTCCACAGTAGTGGAAAGATAGTATGCTGGTATTATCCTCTGCATTTTTATGAGGACAATGCCAATGATCCACAGAAATACTGAGTAGGTTGTGATATGAGAGGCAGTTGGAAGATTCATGCTCCAGGTGTGAACACATCTCAAGAGAATCTCAATAGGAGAATGTGGTGTAGGTTAAGTTATGGGTGCAAGGCAGGATTTAGTTTAAAAAGATGAATAGGAATTTCTGTGGCGTTAGGAGTTAACTTCATTAGGTGACTGGAGTTTACCACTCTTAGAACTTTCTTTTAGAAATTCAGTGTGATTCAAGCTTCTTTCTTTGAACAGGTGTTTGGGTTGGTGACTGAACTGAAAAAAAATCTGTTTCAGATACAAATTGGATCTGGGAGAACACTTTGGCAAAGACAGTGATCAGCAGCTAAAAAATATAGAGAGAGAGGTATCAGAAATGAGACAGTTTGAGAGCCCTTATCTGGGAGAGTTCTGAACACTGTTGTGCAGTGAGATGGAGCCTAAATAACTGAGATGAAACTTGCTTAGATATTGTACGTTACAGTTAGTCTTAACTGAAGTCTTTATTGCTTCACTCAAAGTCATATTTAGTATATTTGGAGGGTCCAATATAAAAAGCTCTTTCTTGAAGGGATGAAATGGAAGAGATTAGGCTGTATCACAGACCTTGCTTGGAACCCTTGGAAAGCACTTGGATGGGTGACACGTGGTCACAGTCCTTAATGCATTGGCAGGGCTGTAGCCATACAGGATGATATCTGAAGTGCTTGTGTGGTTTTGGATGAGTTTTTGCACTTAAATGCCCTGCATTACAACAACAACAACAACAACAAAAAATTGCCAACAAAATGAAAATTTCAGGATTATAGTCCTGTGTACAGCTAAAGGAGGAAGAAAACCCTGTGAACTCTCATAAGTACATTATTAGGTGGTTAATTGCTCAATTTAGTTCTTGGTTGGTAAAGAAATCAAACACATATGCAATAAGACTGTTTTTACTGTTACAACACACTTTGGGACATTTTGAATATGCAGGGTGTAACGGCATATTAAACCAAATAGTAATTCTGTATTTGACAATTTGGCTTGTTAGCATAATACCATTTTTATTTTATTGTAGTAGTGAAGAGGGAAACATTTTGATAATAATTTTCTTTCATTACCCATTTATATTACTTCTTACTACTTGATATTTTATTTTTATTTTTTAAACAGAACAGAAAGCTTTTATAACCAAAAGGGCTGAATGAAAAAAAGAAACCCCAATCTGATTAGTTCTGTTTTCAATATTTAGCAAGGTTAGGTGTCGGCACTAGAGAACAACTCCAATATCCATCAGCTCTCCAAATATTCCTGGTATTTTTACAGAAAAAAAGAAGAAAAAAAAAAAGAAAGACGTGATATTATAAAACCTGCATGATAGCAAAGAGTTATTGTGCTTGTGTTTGTGATTTGATGTGGGAGAGAGATGGTTTGGAGGGAATTATAATATCTTTTATTAGGTCAACTGGAATAATTGGAAAAAATGGAGAAGACAAATGTATAAGATCTTGCTGCTTTTTTTCCCCAGCTGTTTCAGTCTGATGTAATAAAGTCAGTTGTTTGGGTTTTTTTTTGTTTTTTTTTCCTCTTCAAATCTTGCTTCTTTTAAATCAGAGACTCTTGCTGCCTGTGCAGGTTTTCCTGTGATTCAGTCTTTCTCGTTATGTCTAGCTGTGCCTAGATCTGCCCATTTTCTTTCAGAGACCTACTCCTTTCCCTACAGCTGCATTTTGGCTATCTGCTTGGGTAGCCCCTCCACTGTCCCAGCTGCTGCTGCTGCCCCATCTCTGCTCTGCCTTGTATTTCCCAGCGTTAGCTTTCTCTTCCTTTTCCCAAATGGCAGACAGGAAAAAATAAAAATAAAAATAAAAAAATAAATTCTGCACGTCCAATAGCTACTCTACAGTTTGTTTCTAACCTGTAGGTCAGAGATGTGCCAGGAGCATGCTGAGATGTCCTTTTGGTTATCCAGACTTACATATTGAACTTGCCTGGGCCCATCCCTTACACAACTACTGCTGGTCCACTGTCCTCTGTGGGGATAACTGTAGGCTAAACCTAAGGCTTGAAGATACCTGTGCCTGATGGTGGGCCCTGCATGCCCACAAGAAAGGAAGCATTGCAAATGGAACTTAAAACCACAGCTGCGTTTCTCCTAAGGCAGAGAACAGCTGCATTTCAGCATCCTATCTTACCACTTCGAGTTGCTCTTTCTTCAATGCAGGCATAGTCAGTTCTACCTCTTAGCTATGGTCAGTCATTAAATAAGATGATGTTATTAAGCTAATTAAAAAAGTCTAGCAGGAGAGTGGAGTGCAGACTTCTGCGGGATGTACAATTAACCTTAAGTGAGTGAGGAGGGGAAACAGCAAATTAACAAACCGGCTGCCGTTAGCCAGATACCGTGCCCAGCTTTCCACTTGCTGTTAATCAGGCAGATTGTTACATGCTTTGGGAAGTTTAGCTGACTTGCCGGATCAGCACAAAACAGAAGCTCGCCAAAGAGATCACACAGTGTTTCCAAAAGCATCTGAAGGAATTTATAGCTTGTGAATTACAAAAGCAACTCTTAATTAGCCCCCAGAGGCAGTTGCATGTGTAAAACTGAGAACACTGCCTCGTCATATTTGCTGCCTTCTCACCATTTTCATACGGGAGCCTGATAATGAATGTTCTCTAACAATTGGAGCTCAGGGACCTGTGGCTAATAACATTCCTGAGCAAACAGCATCCTGTGTCTGCTGTGCTGCAAAGATCAGTTGGATGCCACTGTGTGTCAATACTGCCACAGCCATGGTGGTTAAGCTGAGAGATTCGGTAGCTACCAGGAACATCTTTGATGGGAAATGAGTGCCTTGGTAGCCTAGCAGTAGCCAGAACATTCTGCGATGTGTTTTCTATTTCCGAGATGTACATTTTATTCATAAGCTGGAAGTATGAATTCTCAGTGCTTTCCTATAGCGTGGATGAAATTGATTTTGGATAGCCAGGAGCATGGTGAATGCAAACCACCACCCTTGTGTGCTTTCTATGTCTTACCATACTCCTGGACCACTTCCAGATGTTGTTGTCCTTGGAGACTGACAATCAAAACAACGCACGCCAGCTGCAATACTCTGGCGAGCCTGAGTTTAAACATTTTTTTTTAACGTGGGATCAGGTGAACAGGGATTAGGGATTCCAGGATCAGAGCCACTGACAACGTTGCATTCTGAAAACTCTCTGAACTGAAAAACGTTAAGAGTTTTGATACAGCAATAATTTCCTTGCTATCTGCTACCAAAGCAAATGTGATATCTTGCAGTGGCTCTCTCTGACTTTGCAAACCTGCAAACTTTCATTTATCGGTCATTAGGAACATTTTTTTTACCAGTTAGATTAAGTCCCTGCAGTGACACTGTGTCGGTATGTTTGATGTTCCATGAGATAAACGTGTTATTTTCTTAATCTCATCGTTTAAAGCTGTCAACCCAAATCTCAATTTTGATATTCTCCTTCTCTCACAATGGAACAGAAGTTTCTCAGAGAAGTGTTCCTAAAGTGAATGTTTTAAAAAGGGGAATATCTGGAGCGAGGAATTGTGTAAGTGCTCAGTTTTTCAATAGCAGTGGAGGAAAAAAGTGACCAGAGAAATCGATGGGGAATTGCTGGAAGTTCTGTATTTTTTAAAATAGGTTTATTTATTTGGTTACTTATACGTAGATTTTCATGCTTGTCATAAAGTATGAAATGTTTGACCTCAAGTAGTTTGTGAATGCTCCTGTTTGTCCTGATTAGTGCACATTTGTTGCAAATCCTTTACAGGAGAACGAGGAATATCTTCGTCCTCCATGCTGGTGCAATTTGAGTGAACAGCTTCATGATTAAAGAGTCCTATCAGTTTTGGAGGTGAAACAGGACCTCAGCGATTCTAGGAGAGAAAAGTAGGAAAGGCATAAAAAGTTACGCAGGGGAGATAGGAAGGGTAAAAGACAGAAGCTAAGTTGATGTATCAGTGACAGATCATAAAATGAGATTAACATGAGTATTTTTCATTTAAGTCTAGTGTTTGATCACAAATTAAAGACATAAGAGCTGTCTCGGCTTTAGAATCAAAGGAATTTGCCCTTTTTTTTCTTACTTTTTTTTTTTCTTTTCTTTTTTTTTTTTTAACTGAGAAAGTCAGCTATTTAACTAGTGGCAGGGTTCCTGGCCAGAAATGTTATCACAGATAGCGTTTGAATCAGTCATTCTGGCAAGATATTTGCAGAACTAAAATACTTTTCTCAGTCGTCATCTTTGTTATGCTCAAGTGGTCTCTTGGCTGAAGGAGACACAGACCAGGTCAGCTTCTAGGACTGAATAACTTCAAAGTCTGCTGAGCGCTCATTGACTTCCTGAATCAGCACCTCATACCATATAGCTCTGGTGATCAGAAACCAGCAGGTGAGTAATGGGTCGTTGAAAAACTTGCACTCTACTGCTCCAATGGATTTATTAGGCAGCATGATTGTCTATGTTGCGCATTTGATAAAATACAAATAACAGGGCATTATCACAGCACCTTTGCTCTTACTGTAATAGCAGATAAGTGGCTCTCTTTTGCATTGGCATTTGTCCATAACTGTCCCAGAAAGGTGATCTATAATGTCAGTGCGCCAAGTCATGACAGCAGTATAGCCCTCAGACATTAATTCTGCAGTCTTTTATGCTAATAAGCATAATTTCTAGGCTACTAGAAAAATGTACATAAAACACAGCTAATTCAAAGCCATTCAGCCCTGGATGCCATCCTGAGATCCCTCTGCCAGACTAAAACACAGGTGTAACCACTTGTGGGGCTTGCATGTGTTGAGAGAATCACAGTGACCTGAAACAAGAGAGAAAGGAATTCAGTAGGGATCAGGTCAGCAATATGCGCAGGTCTGAGTGAGGAGGAGAGTGTCAGTTATTAGGAAGGGGACAGAGAGAAGTGAGCTGTTAACAGCTGCTTCTGCAAAGCTCACGTCCCTCCTCAGTAGCACTGCAAATGAGGTAGCAGAAAAAAACCTGGGGTCAGTGTCTGAGCATCTCCATCACATTCTGCTGCCTCTGCTCTTGATTATCAAGAAGATTACCTCTGTGGTCCTTGTTTTTGTGGTTACTTTCTTGAATTTGGAAGTCGAAGTTTATTTTCTCAGTGCTTATGTTTGGGCTGCTGTTGACCCTTTAGATAGACCCTATGATTTTGGCTGGATTTCTTCTGCCAATATGCTCAGTAATTTGCAGTTGAAAAACAGTGCAACAAAAAGCCATGCTGGTAGAAAAAGTAGCAAAGAGAAAAAAAGAAAAAAAAAAAAGGCAGAAGAAAAAAAGCAGTGATGACATTTTGAAATGCCCTGAGTGCTCCACAGGAAGACTTAGAGGACCCTCTGGTCTTTCCAGCATGTTAAAAAACAGGTTTAATGGACAGCAGACTGAAAGTCACTCAAATGATGAATTGAGACAATGGTTATCTCCAAACAACTCATTTGCTGTACCTTTTATCTTTGAGGCAGTGATGCTTTTGAGAGGATCTGCGGATGGCTGCCATTTATCGAGACAGATGAACTCATTTGCAGGAAAAGGAAAGGCAGAGATACAAAGATTGACATTTCTACTGTGTGGTTTGAAGCTATAATGTAAAGCCCAGGGTCCCTCCTGTCCGTGGAATGCTCATCTGCTGTGGTGAGTGAAACACTGAATGCATTTGGAGAAAAAGAGCAGCGAAAGGCTGATGGGGATTATGTTCTCCTGAATCTGTTTCTTTGCAGAGGCTAAAAGAGTGAATGACAGAGGACTGCTGACATGCTGTGCCATGACAGTCACTCTTGAAAGTCAGATTTATTGGCAGCAGGACTACTTTGAAGGGTCCTTCCTGGCTGAGGCTTGGATTAGATATGTGTGGTGATAGGCTGCAGATGTGTGTAGGCAGCTCTCAGCTGCATATGGATGCTGTGGGGCATGGCTACAGGAACCAGAACAGGACCATCCCAGATTAAGATAGGGAAGGAGAGTCAGAAGGACCGGGTGAGGTGGGGAACCTAAAGAGAGGGTAGGGAAAGGATGGAGGGAGAACTGCGGAAAAAAGGTGAAAACTAGGTGGCAAGAAACAGTTGGCAGGAGGGGAAGGAAAAGAGCAAGAGAAATTTGGGATTTATTGTTTTGGGCTGGGTAGGAAAGTAGGAGCAGGGATAGTTTAGCAGATAGGGGCAGGAAAGGCTGCTGCCAGCAGGTATGCCAATGATAGCCAGCCAAGAGAGTCATAATCCTTTAACTGAGGGGATGAAGGTGGGCCTGGGGGCTGACATTTACCAAATTACACTGAGAAGAGTGAAGGAAGGAGAAGGAAGGAGTGCTTATGTATAAGAAGAACACAAGAAAAAAAACGTTTGTAATTACTTATCTGAGTCATTAGCAATGTTCCTCCAGGTCATTCCTGTGCTGTTCAAAACTCGGAGTCCTTTACTTGTTTCTCTATTCCATATTTTCCTTTTCATTTCATAGCAATTTATGTCCTGCTCATGCAATTTCGATTCAGGTAAACTTCCCTTTCAGTCTCAAATTAGTGAAAGTTTTGCCTGAGCAATGGGTGAATTACTTGGCTCTTAGAGCTATTATTTCAAGCATTACAAAGCCATTATTTATCAGTAGTCAGTTTGTGCACATGCCTGACTTTGTGTCTTACTGGAATTAAAAAAGGCACTTTTTTAAAAAGGACTTAAAAAAGAGACTGTAAACCAGAGTCTACAGAGTAGAAGGCACATCTGCTCTTACAGGGCTTTGAGAACTACCAAAGAGCAGTGCTTTTTAAGAAATAAGTTTTACTAGTAAAGATAATTATTTTTAAATGAATTTCTAGTGGTTGTAAAAATACTGACATTTCTATCAACAGAATTGTCGTTGACTGTTATTAACAGAGTGAAATGGCATTTGGTTTAGATATTTTTAGTTGTTTCCTAGTTGACTCGACATTGAAAAGGCAGTACTTCATATTGTGAACACGTACATTCCAACTTTTTCTGTGATGAAAGACATAAACGCTGAAGACTTCTGAAGTGACTTCTGGTGGGATTGAAAAAAATTGGAACACTTTTTGAACTGCTTTATCATTGTGATGCGAAAGAGGTTTTGCTTTGCTTTGCTTTGCTTTCCTCTTGGATGTCTGCAATTCTACTGCCCTTAGCGTGTGAAGTGCTCCTTGTGACTGTGTCCTTTGCTGAACTTTTCAACTGTGCCACTGACATTGAAATACATTTCAGATTTTGCTCTGACTGTCTGCCAGCAAATTTCCTTCTATGTTCACCTGATATTGAGGGGTTGAATATCTCTCCATGAGTTGTATAGTTCATCTCGCAGTTTCTCTAATTTAGAATACCTTGTTACTTTTAACTTGTTTTGAAGACTTTGGCATTTTTCCTCATTATTCCATCTTCTTTCATAGCTATGTTCATCTGCCTTAAACCTGAATTGTGTCCTGTACATGTTACAGACATTAAAAAAGCCCTCTGGTGTTACACCTGTTGCCTTATCCTTGCCAACCTGTGATTTGGAAAATGACTGCTAACATTTTTTTCCTGACAGTTTAGGTCTTTATATATCAGCAGAAGTCAGTCTCTTTTCTGGGTCAGAATCTCACTGCTAACAGCAAAGACTTTATGTTTACTTATTTCTTAGTTTCAGTGTTTGGTGCCATCTGCACACGACTTATTTCATGTAAAAAGAAAAGAAGCAATCTTTGCAATGAAATAAGACCTCTGGATGGACCATGATTACTATCCAGAATATTTTGAGAGCTAATAAAAGCAGTCAAGGTGCCATTTCTTGATAATATTTTCCCTCTCCACACATGCTTCTGAACTAATCCAGTGCTCTGAGGAGAGTGCCTGTAGGTGAAAAACAGGAGTTCTTCCTTGTCACAAGCCTTAGCAAACTGCCCTGCTACTCGTGCCTGTGAAATGCGTTTCATGGCTCGCTCATCTGTTACCTAAATGAGATGTGAAAGCAGTTCCCACCTCATTTACATTTGCGCTGTTTTATAGAGCAGCATAGATGCAGTTCCCCCTGGAAGTAACAGAATGAGGTCATCAAACCCGGCCTCTCCTTGGGCTGAATCCATACAGCCTGATCCTTTCAATTCACCTTAGCTGCAGAACCTGGTTCTCGCTGTCTTAGATTTTACACCAGCACAGAGATGTGAAAAATGTTAGCTTCCTGTTTCGATATGGTTTTTTTTCTTGTCAGTTTTTGAACCTTATAAAGGTACAAATAGCTCCGTAAGAAAGGACGCTGACGGCCCTTGAGTATAGTTGTACAAATTCAACCAATTCAACCGCGTCTGTTCTTTCATCAGCTGAGTCTTAGAGTTGAAAATAGAGTGGCAATGTAGAGCTTGCAAGATGTCAGCTATATTTGGCATCATGCTAATGCCTCAGAAGACACAGACTGAAAATACTAGCTTTCTTCACGTGATACCTTCCTTTTTTTCCTTCTAGTGCTCTCTGCTGGTTATGGGATCAAGATGCTTTGGCTGGCTTTCACCTCACATAACTCTGAGAGCAGAAAATAACCATGTCCACCTGACCAATCACCTTTGTGAATGAAAAGAGCTGTGTTTCAGTAGCATGGGTATTTTTAACAAATTCTTTCAGAAGATGCAGCATGATATACAGGTGCCTCTTTCCTCCTGTTGACTACAAAAGAAATCTAAGCTGCAGTTGTGTGTCCTGAGGGTGGGAGAAATGAATCTTTCTCCTTTTTCTGCTGAAGGAAGGAAGAGGTTGGGATAAAGGAAAAAATGCTCAGGTTTCTGTGGGAAAGGGCACCGTAGGCTGAGGCAACATCTTCTCATTATCCTGTACCACAGATGCTAATGGATCCCAGCTCATTTAATAACTGCAAGAGAGGCAGATCAGGGATGCCAGCTCATAAAAAAAGAAGCAAACAAAACAGGCTGTCTTGGCTCCCACCATGTGACAGCAGAAACACTATTGGCCAAGTGGAAAAAGACAAAATCTGTTGAGGAAGAAATGCTATTTTCAAGCTTCATAAGAGGAACCGCAAACATTAAGAATAAACAAACTGGAAAGTAGAAAATATTGGTTTTGTTCCCCATTTAGTGTTTGCAAGAATGACAAGATGGAACATGCTGGACTTGCTGGAGATGTGTGAGACTACAGTGTGCTGAAATACTTGTCTTATAAAACTCGTGGGTTAAATCATTATATAAACAAGATAGCTCTGAGTATGGCTGGTTCTTTGGCTTTGTTCTGTATGGTGCTGCATGCCCTCTGACAGTGCTGAAGGTACCTGGAGGGTTTCACAGCATCTTTCTTTGTGCTCAGTTTTTATGTGGTGGAGGGAACTGTTTCATTTGTTACATCATTCAAATCCATACCAAATAATAGTGTTTATGCATTTTCCTCTCTTTAATTATATTTTTCCATTTTCCTGTTATTATGTTCCTGCTATTTCTGTAGCTCGCAGTCTGTGAGGTATCTGATTTGTGCCACAGAAATGTTGCATACAGGGATTAACACAGTTCAGAGCAGATGTAGGGGAGCTTTCACTTGTGTGGGCAGCTGTTTGGGTTTCTTCACTGGAGAGAAGTACCAGACTGACTGCATTTCTGACAAAATACACACCCTCCACCTACTTTGCACCTTACTGCAATCTTGTCAGGATTGGAAAAATCTCTGCCTAAGATTTCTTTCTAGCCCCCGCCATGCGAAATGCATCAGCTTTGTACTTAGCTTCACATTTCTGATGTATTTTGCATTGCTTTCACTTTATTGAGGATATATGTTGAAGGATTTCAGCAGTCCCCACCTATGCTTCTTTTCTGCAATGGTAATCTTTGTAGGAAAAGCCCTGGGAGCAAACCAGTCCTTCTGTGTGTAACTGGAAACACGGGGTAAGCAGCAGGGTATTCAACGATGAGAAAAATTTTTTCAAGGCCATATTAGTGTGTGTGGATGGACTGGGAATACAGTGAATCCTGCAGAACGTGACAAGTAGGTGGAGTTTCTAATTGCGCAGTGAGAAATCTGACTCTCTTTAAAAGTACTAATAAAAATACTTTGTGGATTGAAAAGACGTCCGAGAGCCCAGCTGTTCTTTATTTAGTTCATACAGACTGGACTTGTTAACTTCTAGGGTCTTGATATTTGTACTGCGGGCTGGTAGGCTGAAATTTCTGTAGGTGTTTTGATCGTCTGTGCACAGGGCCGAACACTTTGTTGATGGCTGGTGCGCTAAGTCCTTTGCAGTCATTTGTTACCTGATTGCATGCACAAAGCAGTGCTTGGTAATAAACCAGGACAGCTATTGGTAGTGTGCTTCAGCAAGGAAATGGTCCCTCTGGTGCCAAACATGACATTGGGTCATCTTTGTGAATGTTGGGCAGGACATCTGGAAATAAATGGAACTCATGATGAAGGCTTGTTGATTTCTTTTAAGGATTTACTTCTTCCTAACGTTCATAGTAATTTAAATCTCGTCTTAGTCAGCGGTGAGGCAAACCATGCACAGTGAGATCTTTTGTTTTCCTTCCATTGTGTCAGTCTGTTCACAAACTTCTTGCACATTCTGTCTTCAAAGTTGTTTCAAGTCAATGTAATTCAGGCAAGCAGTTAGGGAACAATTTCCTTGGTTTGATAGCAAACTCATCTAAATGTTAAAGCTTAACACTATGAAAGAACCTAACTCAGCATACTTTTCAGGTTAGTGTAAATTTCAAGAGTAAGTATCATGGAAGAGTTTCTTGGATTTTTCTTTAGTTCCCATTGCTGCTCTCAAGTCTTCCAGGTCGCTGCACTGGATTCTTGGAGCAGAGTGAGGTATGGTTTGCACAGAATCTATCCAAATTGAATGCTCCTGAGCTCTAAAGCTAATCAGACTTGAGATCCAAACATATATGCTGAGAAAAGTGTGTGAAGACCTCTTAGAACAGTCTTGGAGCACTACACCTTTACAATAGGCTAAGCTGATAGCTCCACCCTTGCTGACCCAGCAACTTACATAGAGCAGAACAGAGTGGAGAAAAAAACAATAATGAAGAAGGGAAAAAAAAAAAAAAAAAAAAAGGAAGAGAGCTTCTCCTAAGTGGATAAGAGGACAAATGAAGATGCATTGGACGCATAAGAACATTGGAAAAAGGTAAAGGGAAAGCCTGTGTTGCTTAGTTAACATCAGGTAACTCTGGTTTTGCCTGGGCAGATAAATGCTATCCTAGAATAGTGATTTTTTTGCATGGATATTCTTGCATGGATATATTTGCATGAACTTCTAAAACTGCTGTAAGATTCTCTTACAGAATCCCATAAAGATCTTTGATCTGAGACAGAAGCCTCTTGACCTGTGTGTCTCCTGCCCATTATTCAGGTTTTCATAAGCTAGCCAGTTCAAAGAAGCTACCATGTACTTGACTTGTGAATGTTCTCTTGTTCTATAGTAGTGAAGACATACAGCAATGCTGGCAGTCTATCCCTCTTGGATTCCCTTTGTACTCTACCCTAGAGGCAGAAGTTGTGCTGCCCGTGAGGCATAGTGGAGAAAGGAGAAAGCTATAAAGTACACACAGATTTACAAGATTGGCATTCCTTTTTTTTTAACCTATCAGGAACTGCATGATCTCACTTTAAAGGTTATGGAGGTGCTCAGGAGCCACGGAAAGTCAAAGACCTGAAGAACTTATTTGTTGTTTCCATCTGTTCTCCTTTTCTCAGGGTCTGTGCCTCAAGTAGGCAGATCCCCAGCTAAACTGTGAAATGTCATAGTCATTATCACAAGACTTACTGTTTAGATGACCATCTTAAGCTACCAGAATATTGAACAGGAGACCTATTAGCAAAAACGTATCATGCTGCATCGAGAACTTGGCTGTTCTTGTATGTGTCAAGTATTTTTCAGAAAGGTATTGCTTTCTTTTTGGCTACGTTTGGAGGAACAAGGAAGTGTTAACAATTTATTCGCAGTGTGAGACAAACAGATATTAATAGAATTTTAATGAACTCCTCTCAACAGGATTTGAAGATTTTTTTAAAATCAAGTGTTGTATGCGGTTCTGTTAATGCTGTGGCAGTCAAAAATGCAGGCATCATAAGAGTATGGAAACAACTGAGCCACATTATCAGAGACAGCAAGAAAGAGAAAGTAAGGAGACAGTTTCAGCCAAACAGCCCCAGATACTCTGTCACTACCAAAGTCAAAGCAGTTGTTACCAGATTCACATATAGATCCCACATAATGGTGTGAACAGAATTTCACATTTTTTCATGTTCAATGAATCACATTTTCAAATTTTTTCATTTGTGAAACACAAATTGATATTGCTCCAAAGTGGAAGGGCTTTTGAATTTGGACTTCACCTTTTGTTTCTTTAAATAATTGATGATCGGTTCTGCATTTTTTACAAATAAAATTAAATCATCTGCTTCTTACTGATGCTCTCTTAAAAATCTATGGTTTTAAGTACGCAAAGAGGCACAGTTTCAGGCCTCCAGATTCCCATCCTTACACCTCAGTGACCTTAATAATGCCTCTGCCTAGTGAAGTGATAAAGAGAGGATGTACTTCTGTTGGCCCCTGCTCTCTGAAGTGAAATATTGAGACTTTCATTTTTTTAGTGCGAAAATCCTTGCTTTGCACTCTCTCATCTCTGACCCCATATTTTGTTACTGTACTGTAATCTTTTCTTGGGCCATCGGTAGCTCTAATGCCAGCTTTTTGCAGGAGGAGCATGACATATGTATGGGAGGCAGGTTCTGAAAGGCTGAATGCCTTTTCCTGATAAAAGCATCCCTTTGTTAGTGGACAAGAACATAAAGGTCAACTATCACCAAGTGCAGTACAAATCTACTTACCACCTGAATACAGTAAAGGTGCTGGTGACTTTTACTCAGCCCACAGAGTAGCTTTTTAATTAAAAATTTTCATTTCAACGCTGCACAGTGTGGAAGGACACAGTTTCAAGTTCTTCCCAAAGAACACTGATGATGCTGTGTCTTCTAAGTCTTGGCTCCATTGTACGGTCCAAAATATTACCTGCTTGTACTGTAGAATATGGCTCAGTCATATATTTTTTAGTCAGTTCTGTGGATTTCACCCAGTCCTTTCCTTCAAATGTGAGCACATGGAATGTACCATAAGGTGTTCGAGAAGAGTGGTGCAGTTGATACGGTGGAGGGAATGGATGCCATTCAGAGGGACCTTGACAGGCTGGAAAGCTGGGCTCGGGTGAACCTAATGAGGTTCAACACGGCAAAGTGCAAGGTTTTGCACTTGGGCCGGAAGAACCCCAGGCACCTGTACAGACTGGAAGGAGTTGTCCTTGAGAGCAGCTCGGCAGAGAAAGATCTAGGGGTCCTGATAGATGAGAAACTTAACATGAGCCAGCAGTGCGCTCTGGCAGCCCGGAAAGCAAATGGGATCCTGGGCTCCATCAGGAGAGGGGTGGTCAGCAGGGATAGGGAGGTGATTGTCCCTCTCTACTCTGCTCTTATGAGGCCCCATCTGGAGTACTGTGTCCAGGTGTGGAGCCCTCAGCACAAAAAAGACATGGAGATTTTGGAAAGGGTCCAGAGGAGGGCCACGAAGATGATCAGGGGACTGGAGCACCTCCCCTACGAGGACAGGCTGAGGGAGTTGGGTTTGTTCAGCCTGGAGAAGAGAAGGTTGCGGGGTGACCTCATTGCAGCCTTTCAATACCTGAAGGGAACTTACTCCCAGGAGGGGTGTAAACTCTTCGAAAGGGCTGATAATAGCAGGACTAGGGGAAATGGTTTTAAGTTAAAAGAGGGAAGATTTAGGTTGGATGTTAGGGGGAAGTTCTTTACTGGGAGAGTGGTTGGGTCCTGGAATAGGCTGCCCAGGGAGGTTGTGGATGCCCCGTCCTTGGAGGTGTTCAAGACCAGGTTGGACGGGGCTCTGGGCAACCTGACCTAGTAAAGGTGTATGTTTGGTGGCCCTGCTAGGCAGGGGGTTGGAACTACATGATCCTTGAGGTCCCTTCCAACCCGGGTCATTTTGTGATTCTGTGATTCTGTGAAGAGGGAGGTGGGCACTCAGGCTCCCAAGAAAAATGAAACAAAATTGGTAATAGCGATTTGGTGGGATGTATTGGACTAAGATATGTTAGGACTAATTAACTCAAATCTTAGTGTGTAACGAAACAAAGAGCAGTAACTGTGGTCAAATATTTCCTCAGCCTGTGGGCAGTTTTCTCACATGTGCTGCTGTCAACCTGCTTTTGTCCTGTTAGGCTCAGGTTTTCAGTATTGGCAGTTAGGGGCAAACTGAAGTATAACAACCTTGCCCCTGTATAAGGCTTTTAAAGGAAGTTACTTTCAACTAAATACTAATAATACTGAAAGTGATTTACTAACCTCTTCAGGAAAACTTGCAGCTCTTAGATGTTATTCAGAAGAGGGCTCTGCTGAAGTCCGTGGAAAAAACAGGATCCTTCAGGGTGTGAAGCCATCATTGCACAATAGTGTGGCAATGTCCTAAAGGGAAAGAATAAACACCACAGCTCTGGTTTAGTTTGCTCCAACAGCTTGTGTTCTTAGGAGCATTTTCCATTTCAGTTTTTTAAGCTGTTATCTTGGAGGGCAAGGCAAGTTCACTGCTCACATCTAGCAGGAACTGCTGCCAAAAGGACAGTTCAGTTTGATTCCTGACATTGCATGCTAGCAAAAGAAAAAAGGAGAAAAGGTTTTGATGGTTTTGAGGGAGCTTGTGTTTGCAGAAACCATTCCCTCTCCTCCAATTTTTATTGCTTTCATTGCACAATAGTGTTATGTTTTACAAAGTCACAAGCAGCCTGTGGGATAGCTGACTTCTTTTATGGTCTTTATGCACATTTGCCTGCCTCAGGACAACAGAAGTTACAACATATTACAGCTGCACTTTGGGAGAAATGCATTATATCCAAAAGAGACACCAGACAGCACCCTTTTCCCCATTAGATTTGAAGAATCTCCCCTGCACCTGCTCCTGCTATGGACATCTGTGGTCCCACCAGCAGCACATGAGATGCAGCCCTTCTTTCTTACTCCTCATTTGTCATGCAAACCTCACTGATAATTATCCAGTCTATCCAGGCACCTGTGTGCATGCTCTTGCCCTTAAGATTTAAATCTGAAGTGACATTAAAAAAAAATCAATCTATTTTCTCTTCCTGCTCTCCCCCTCACCTATTTATTTTTTTCATTTTATTTTTTTGTTTGTCGGTCTCATGTGCTGAATATTAAACAGGAAAACAAGTACGTATATCATCTGGGGCTGAGAAGGAGCACAGGTGCACCTACCAGGCAGCGAGCAAAACCAAACAATTTATTTAAGATTTTTATTCACTATTGTGCTCTCATACTTTATTCGACAGCCCAATATGACACCTCGAGTCCGCCTACGTGTGCACACAGCTTGGAGCTGAGATGTTTTCTTGGCTCTTACACATTGTGAATTTTTTACCACAGCTTTGCTCCAAGTTGCCTGGTGCACAAACACTTGCTTTCCTCCTCCTGTTTTCGCAGCCTTTCTCTCAGCATCTCTCTTGGTTTTGCATTTGGGGCAGAAGTCGCACAGACTAAGTAAAGGGATGCTGACAGCCTGCTTACTCTCTGCAAAAAGAGAGTACAATAGGAAATACAGTGAACTCTGACACCAACTTTTCCCTTATGATCTGTCTCTGCTGTTTATTCCTAGTGGGGGGGAAAAAAAAATAAAATCTCTAATGTTCATACATGTATTTATTTCTCAAATTTCGATTTTCAGTGCAATTGGTAAAATTTCCATACATTTTGCAAGCCTGTGGCTTGGGCACATGCTGGGCAGTCATGCTCAGCAGGGCACAAAAGCAGAGCTGGGTTCTGGGTGACTTTGCAGGTTTGAGTGGTAACAACAGAAAAGCAATCCCACTATCGAAGTCATCTGTTATTTATCAGACTGAGTTACCATTTTTAGAATAACACGTAATTAGCCTAATTCTCTCAATATTTGGTTGGTTTCTAGTTAGGGTGCACAGCAAAAATTTCTCTTATGTGGCTTAGGGAGAGAGCTGTATCCTGGTTTGGCTCTGGCTTGCTGCTTGTCCTTGGAAGCTCACTTTAGTCCCTGTGTTTTCTACTCCCTTCTTGTCTCCTAATGCTGTGAGCTCTTTCTGAGACAAAATGCCTTCTGTGAAGGGTGTGTGTTATATCTTCTAAGCAGGGTTAGCTGAACTTGCTGTCAGTAGTGATGTAGAGGTAAAATCTGTTCTCTCTGGTCCTGCTTGAGAAGAAAGTGGGGCACAAATTGCCCCAGCACTCACATGTGTAGCTTCACACCATCTTACAGTGAATCCATAGCTGGGTTTAGTCCAGCTATGCTATGGATAGAGTCACAAAGCAGCAACCCCAATTCCTGGTCTCTTTCAAGATCCTGTAACTGCATAGCTGAGAAATGATGTTACAAGTGCACTGATTCCTAAACTATTTTTGCTGTGGCTTCCACCACAGAAGGCTTTGGAAGGATGTGAAAGGAATAAACCCAGACTTGTATCACGGTATAAGTGTGTGGGCTCTGAGATACATGTTACTTCTCAGGAGCAAGACCTTGGGGTTTCAATGGACCTTTCAATGATTTTTATTATTTTTTTTTTACGTTATTATTTTTCAATGAAAAAATGATACAAATCAAATGTTAGGAGTGGGCAAGAAAGGATTAGAGACCAAAGCAGAAAATATCCTTGGTACACTCTTGTCATTAGTATTGTATGCATTTGTTTTCCTTGTCTCAGAAAGAATATCCAGAAAGAATATCCAACCTTGGTGATTCTATGAATGCAGAAGAACGCAAAAGGAATTGGAGGCAATGGGAGTAGTTAAACATACATAATGACTAAACAAGGTAGGCTTGTTCAGCCTGGAAAAGAGATGACAGCATCTTGAAAGGCATGGATGAGGCAGATAAGAATTGATTGTGTGTTGTTTGTGCCAGTCAGAGAGTGAAGGCACACTGAGGCTGGAATGAGCCAGGCTTGAAGCCATCGGTGACTCCTCATACAGTGGGCAGCACATCTGTGCAGCAGGGGAAGTTGTGGGTGCCAGCAATTCATTGCAGTGAGTTTGAAGGGAGATGAGAGAAGTTTATCCAGTCCCCCTGCCACTGCAACTCCATGATGGGAAAAGCGCAGATTAACGAGAGAGCAACAGAAGAAGCAAAATGAGCACTGATTGCCAAAATATTCCTGCTAAAAGTCATAGATCTTAAATAATTGTCAGAAGATTTAGAATAAGGTATTTCCCATGGACAGGAAGATGGAACAGTGAGGAATGACAGAGCAGCATACAAGTGCTGGAAGGGAAAACATAGGATAGTTATCTATATGAACAGGATATATTATAGAATCACAGAATCATAGAACGAGCTGGGTTGAAAAAGACCACAGTGATCATGTAGTTTCAACCCCCTGCTATGTGCAGGGTCACCAACCAGCAGCCCAGGCTGCCCAGAGCCACATCCAGCCTGGCCTTGAATGCCTGCAGGGATGGGGCATCCACAGCCTCCTTGGGCAACCTGTTCCAGTGCCTCACCACCCTCTGTGTGAGAAACTTCCTCCTAATATCTAACCTAAACCTTCTCTGTCTCAGTTTAAGACCATTCCCCCTTGTCCTATCACCACCCGCTCTTATAAACAGCCATTCCCCTTCCTGTTTATATATGTATTACATATATATTATATAGTATATATATTTTTAATACATATATAAAAATAGTTTTTTTTTCCATGCTGTCTGTGACTTGTGCTTCAGAAACTTCTATGCCAGTCTTGGATGTGGCTCATAGCCAGCACTGAACCAGGAGAGGGACTCTGATCTGAGATGGCACTTCAATGAGTTAACAAGTAAAAATCATCACTTGCAAGTAAAAGAGGGTGGAAAGCAGAGTAAAGCTGTGGACCTGGTCATATGAGAGTTGTCCATAGAAAAGTTGAATTTCTGTAAAAAGAATTAATTCTCTGGAATGGGGCTGTCCTTTGATAGCACATAAAAAACTTCAAGAAATATTGGTAGATCAAAAACAGAGGAATCTGAGGGGAACACTTGCTACTTGTGGTTGTCTTGTAGTTTAGATGAGAGAATGCCTAGGAAAAAAATCCTCACCAGCAAACAACCTGAGCATGGGAGAGGCATCCCTAGGTGACAGGGCTGGAAACTCAGTAGCAACCCAACCAGAAACAAGCAGCAGAAACAGCAGCTGAGGACGGGGTCTAATTAGATGTTCATCTGGAAAAATTGCCTTGGGTTAAAATATACTTGTTTTGTAGAAAGCACTCAGGTAGGAAGTGGAATATAACACATAGTCATCAGTGTAATTCATAGTGGACTGCCACAGGTGATAGAGACTACCAGCTACTGCTGTGGATGAGAATTCTGCATCCCAGCCAAAGCCCTATGGCACTGTTTGCCATTAATGCTGTGCTCACTTCCTGCTGAAGGGTATCACAAGAGTGGCATATTTAGTTATATTCGGTGATATTCAGTTGCACCAGGAGGTGCCAGTGAGTGAGCAGTTAGTTCTTCATGCCTTAAAGGTACTTTTTCCTTCCAGGGAAGGTAGAGACTAATTGGTTATAAATGATGTGTAACTGACCCAAAGGGCGTGCTCCCAGAAGCGCCACTTGGAAATTAGCAGTTGATGGCCGTGGAGATATTTGCTTCTCTGACCCCAGTTCTGCATTTGTAGAGATGTAACCACTGAAGGCTGAGGTAATGATGGATGAGTTGCTGAGTTAACCTCACTAAGTTTATGCCTGCAGTCATCAACATATTGTGATCAAGATTTGTTTATGTCGTGAAGTTTTCCAACAGCTGCAGCCAAGCAAGGTCTGGATTGGCTATGCCCTGTGTGAGCCATGCCAGCATGAAGCTTGAATGTGCATTTCACTGGATCTGTTACACTGCATTGAGTGTCAAAGAGAGTGTTTGTAATCCCAGTTAAAGAGGTCTTATTTCAAGGTCCTCCGTTCCTCTATTTCACACAGAGGGTGGTGACACACTGGAACAGGTTGCCCGAGGAGGCTGTGGATGCCCCATCCCTGGAGGCATTCAAGGCCAGGCTGGATGTGGCTCTGGGCAGCCTGGGCTGGTGGTTGGCAACCCTGCATATAGCAGGGGGGTTGAAACTGTGGTCCTTTTCAACCCAGGCCATTCTATGTTTTTATGATTCTATGATTCCATTTCCAAAACAAAATGCAGAATAGGTGAGCTGCATTTCTGTCCAGGCAGATACTAAAAAGCAGTAATGAAAAATTTCCAAAGAATGCCTTTTCTTGAGAGGAACGGTGCCCTTTGAAGAAATAAAACAACATCTCTTTGCAGATCTAAAATACAAGAGCTTGCCATTCTGTAATACTTTTCAAGCACCTGCACAGGAGGAAGAGAAAGGAGTAAATATATAGTTTTGTACAATCGAACTCCTTGTGGAAAGTGATAGCTCTAGGCACTCGTCCAGCTGTGTTTACCTGGTAGTGATTAACCAGCTTGGTAACTATTGCTGAATCTGAGTCAAACACGTTTATCTGTGTAGCTCCGTCTTTCTGTGTGCAACAACCTTTATGACTGAATTGCATTTCCAAGATGGTTGCTGAAATCAAATCGGATGCCATTTCATTTGTACATCTGCTACTACTGCTTTTATTTACTTGAGCTGATGAATTGTTGTGCAGCTTACAATACAGACAGTGTTTTTATTGGAGGCTTGCGGAATAAAGTTTACATATATGAAGATAAGCATAGAAGAACAAGCCAGTGGACAATCTTTCAAATGAGAAAGGAAAGTGTGAATGTTTCTCACAACTGGAGAAGATCCATGTGCCAATACAGTGTCTGTGGAGCATAAATTTACAGAATGTCCCTCTAAAACCTGCTCAGAGCCATTATCGCCCTGGTTTTGGAAGCTGTCCACTTGGAAGAGAAACACTGAAATATATCTATAATGCTTGTGATAACACATGCCAGGTACCTTTCTGTGGACTGCTTTGCAATGACAGATATTCACAAATCCTTGAAGTCCTTGGAGTGTAACACTCTCATTGAAAAGAACGGTTACCTGGAAAACTGTGTTGATGGAACCTGTCAGAATTCTGAATTTCTGACAGTGGTGTAGTCCGCACTGTGATAAGAACATTTAAGCAGGGGTTTGGAACAGAAGCCTATTCTATTTTCTTTTTTCAGGTGATAAATGAAAATTCCAAACCATAAGGAGGTAATATGTTTACTAAAAAGCTTCCCAAATGTTCACATCTATCATAAGAACTGGAGACACTGTGTTCAAATGGCAGTACTCTTGGTAAAAGAAGACCTCAGTTAACTGATGAAAGGCCAGATAAAAATATTCACATTCAAAGAGCTTCAAAGGTGTTTACTCTTAAACTGGGATTGTCAGTATGTGCTATTTAGCTGCTGAGCACTGTAGCAGTGTATCATTTGCATGTATCTGCATCAACAGACATGCTAAAATGAGTATTTTCTAACTCTAGAAGATCTGTAGCTCTCTAGGATTCAGAAATACCAACCAAGTTCTGAAATTCCATTGGAACTGCTTGAGCACATTTGGATAGATCTAGCAAGACTTGAGAAGACATAAGCCACCTGTCTGTCTGCTGGCCAGCAAATGCTGGGAGATGCTGATGAGTTACTGGCAGCAACAAAAATAAAGAAGCAAGTGCACGGTGATTTTGAGAAGAATAGAACGATGCTTCTGAAAGTGATCCCCCTTGACAGAAATGTGAGAAAGTGGACACTGAATTTGCAGAAATGTGGATCTTGGGAAAAACCTTCCACTCTGCAAATTGCAATTCATTTTTATAATCATATTCTCGTATATAATCATATATCAATCGCTGTTGTCTAGAGCTGGCCATGAAAAAAGTACTGGTGTGTTCCACAGGGTCCTTTGGGTACCAGCATGGTGCAGTTGAGTCTGTATGAAATAAACACAAGGCAACAGAGGCACAGTACAGAACTGCAAGGGCTGCTGAATGTATCCTCCTGCCATATGGTCTTGATGAGCCTGCTCCAGAGAATAAATGGCAGTACAGAGCATTTTCAGAGCTTATGGAACATGCCTGTCAGCACTGTGTGAAGGTGAAGAAATTCTTGTAGAATTGATGTAGCACTTGACGCTTACTAAGAGATATCAATAAAAACTGCTGAGAGATGCAAAGTAGATCCATTGCAAACTGTCTTTTCAAGAACATAGCAGCAGGTAGCACACCAAAGAATACTTTTTTATTCAGCAGGTCAGCAAAGTTAGGGCCAAACAAATCCTTGAACAAAGAATAAGAGAAGAATAAGCACAATGCAGAGAAAATTTGTGTATGCTGTGTGAGAGTTCCTATGCAACATGCTGACCAGAGATCACTGTGTGGAAATCAAACCAAATTATCTCAGGTGGAAACAGATTCATGTATTGTTTTGCATATGTTTAGCGGCTTGGATGATAGCTGCCAATCAGTCACCACCCAAATAGATATTCTTGAGCTTCTCCTGCATTAAGCAGGACTGTGTCTTGTTCAGTATAGCAGAAAGCTGCAGTGTTAGGACACTGATGCAGTAATGTAATGAACTCAATGCTACTCCATAAGGTAGCATGTTATCTTGGAAATGCTGTACTTGAAGCCCTCAAAGGCAAATAACCCTAAGATTTAGTCAGAGAAAGCATCTCATCTTACATTTTTCAAGCGTGGCAAAGCATGGGATCTTTACCCAAAGTTTTTGTTTTGTTTTGCTTTGTTTCTTAAAAGTTTCCTGAATTCATATACATTTCTATTTCATTAAGATTGCAAACACTGATTACAGCAAGTGTTCTCGTACCAGTGCTTCTAGGCCAAGAGGAGTGAAACAGCCCTGCCAAGCTTGTGCAGCTGAAGTCCCACTGATTCTGTTACACACTGTGTGCAAACTATACACAAAAAGGAACTTGGGAGTAAATCCTGCCACGTGAGTTCCTCCTCTTGTTATTGCTCCATGAAATCATCCTCAGGGCTGAATAGCTGATGCCAAGAGGATTTTGGACAGTCGCTACACGTCTGTGTTGCCATCACCCAAAGCTGTCCCAGCATCTGGAATTCTGCTGTTCCCATTCCCACAGATCAGTGACTGCATGTGCATGAGGAATGGACTCAAGAGACTGCAGACAAGCAAACTGTAAATCTGAACCAACTGATAATTGATTATAAGAAGGAAAGTGATGTGCAGTGTTGCTTCGGCAAAGATTTTGAACAGGAGAATTATAGAGAGTTACTATCATTAGAAATGTTAGAAACAGTATTTCTTAAAACAGACTTACAGTAAACTTAATCTACTTTCATTGAAAAAGAGCATGTATTTACTTTCCTAACAGTTGAAAAAATGATTTTTTCCTTTTAGTCCATTAATAGCAGCAAGCATCTTTGTTTCATAATACACAGGAAACCTGTCATAACACAAAATATGATTGTCAGGACTTAGGAGGTTATTGCTGTTAAGAATACAACCACATCTACCTTGCTACTTATGATTAATGGGAGCTTATGAACAGATCGATTGGGGAAGGTGAAGGGGAAGGGGGGGGGGAGGGGAGGGGAGGGGAAGGGAAAAAAAATCTCATTGGTCATGTCACACCAATAATATATTTATGCTCCTGGTTCCTTGATGTTGAAGAGAACTTGGGATAATTCAGCATTTCTGAAGGCTTATTATGATACAGCCAGAGCTGGATGAAATTTTTAGTGAAGTGAAAAGAAATTACTGTCTAGAGTTCAACCTAAATTGAAATCTGGTAAAAGCCTGATAAAAAACAAACAAAAAAAAATGTTGCTTTGTCCATCCAGAATCATCTTCTGTGTCTTCAGATGAAACTTTTTTCCTTTTTTTTTTTTTTTTTTTTTGAATATTACCTTTCTGTTGTAAGGCCAGAGAAAAGGTTTGGTCCTGCTTGCCTGTGGCAGGTGCAATTGTTTGCAGTGTTCTGACAAACCCTCTGATTTCCAGAGTGAGGCATCTCCCCATCACAGCTCCTTCTACCTGTCTCCTCCAGCCACCCTGGTGGACAGCACTTAGTTACTGTATGTTAGAGATGCTTTACCTGTCTGCTCGAGGCAAATGCTCAAATGAAGGTGCTTGAAATCTGCAGAGAGGAGGTAGGGAGGAGGCTAGAAGTCTCCCACCCTTCTGTGGTCCATCAGACCCAGCAGACAACCAGGCTGACTGGTAGGCTGAGCTGCACCTGCTGCTTTGTGATGGGGATTTTAACAGTGCCAAATGCTTTTTGCATTTAGATCTTTTCTGCAGTGACACTGATGGCCTTGGCACATAGCTGTAGTAAGTGGGTGGTGGTGCTTGAGAAAACAGAGCCCCTGAGTTCCCCGGAGAGCACCAGGACATATATCTTTACCTGGTTATATGTTTCTGTTTTATGGAGCTGTAAGAAATCTCTTTTCCTCCTTTGTGAGGAGACAATTCATATTATTTACTAGATTGACCGAACTCTCCAAGTTCTACTGGATAAATTGAGATGAAAAAAGGCTGAATCTTGATCTTGCTATGTTTTCCATGCACAGAAAGATGGACAGACATGTAGGTGAAATGCTCACCAAAACTGTGCATCTGACAGCAGCAGATGGGCCACAGCCGGGTTATTCAGATCTGGAGGTAGGCTTGAAGGCTCCAGAAATCAACATTCCCAGCAGAGCTGAGCTTAAGTTTGAGCTCTCTGGGAAAATAAAGTTCAGCTGCTGTCACTCCACTTGGGCAATGGAAAATGGTTCTGGTGTCAGATCAATTCCAGACTTTGCTTTTATTTTACTCCCCTGAAAGGAAGCTTTTAACCCTGCTCAACTGCAGCCTGATGCTGCAGAGTTGTTGATGCAGAATACTGCATATATCCAATGCAGTGCTGCATGGACTCCTGAATAAAAATGAAATACATTGCTTCTGATGAAATACATTATAACACAAGTACATGCTTAAGGTGGAATATGTTTGTAGCTGGATGATTGATGGATAACTGTAAGTCGTTTTCATCAACATATCTTTAAAACCATAAGAACATTTTCTGCTTCTTTGAAGATATTTTCGGACTATGACAGAAATTGAAGGTATAAGCATATTTAACCCTATTTTATTTTTTTGCATGGCAAACCAGAACCACTTGCTGTCCTTCTGCTTGCACACTGAGGTCTACACCTCTCCTTCCACTCCTCATAGAAGCAGGAGACCTGCATGGGAAGGTGGGCCTGGGTGAATCTAATGAGGTTCAACGCAGCAAAATTCAGGGTTTTGCACTTGGGCTGGAGGAATCCCAGGCATTTATGCAGACTGAGAGGGACAATCCTGAGAGCAGCCCTGCAGAGAAGGACCTGGGGGTCCTGGTGGATGAAAAACTTAACATGAGCCAGCAGTGTGCTCTTGCAGCTTGGAAAGCAAATGGTATCCTGGGCTTCATTAGCAGAGGGGTGGCCAGCAGGGACAGAAGGTGATTGTCCCTTTCTACTCTGTTCTTCTGAGGCCCCATCTGGAGTACTATGTCTCCCAAAACAAGAAAGACAGGGAACTGCTGGAGAGAGTCCAGAGGAGGGCCATGAAGATGATCAGTGGACTGGAGCACCTCCCCTGTGAAGACAGGATGAGGGAGCTGGGCTTGTTCAGCCTGGAGAAAAGAAGGCTGGGGGTGACCTTATTGCAGCCTTTCAGTACCTACAGGGAGCCTACAGAGGGGAGGGGAGCCAACTCTTTGAAAGGGTAGATAACTGCAGGACAAGGGGAAATGGTTTTAAGTTGAGAGAGGGAAGATTTAGGTTGGATGTCAGGGGGAAGTTCTTTACAGAGAGAGTGGTGAGGTGCTGGAACAGGCTGCCCTGAGAGGCTGTGGATGCCCCGTCCCTGGAGGTGTTCAAGGCCAGGTTGGATGGGGCCCTGGGCAGCCTGGGCTGGTATTAAATGGGGAGGCTGGTGGCCCTGCCTGTGGCAGGGTGGCTGGAGATTCATGATCCTTGAGGTCCCTTCCAACTCAAGCCATTCTATGATTCTATGACCCCTTCTATGGAAACCTCTCCTTTCCTCACTGTCTAGAGAGAGGGTGCTTGGGGTCATCCCCCTATAACCCTGTGCTCTGGTTTCTGGTAGCTTCTCATTGTGCAGATCTTCTGGCTAATCTCCTGTCTCACTTCTTGTGTTCATGCACTTAATTTCTGTGTGGGGCTGAATCCTTCAGTGGTGTAAATCCTGACGGTGTCATTAGCCATGCTGATTTCAGCAATGCTGTGCTTATTTATGGTAGCTGAAGGGCCAGGCTCTTATTTAAAAGCAGTTTTCTCAACTCTGAATTCTTGGACATTTTTTTAAACCTATTGCTTAGAAACGGATATAACTGAAATATATAAATAAATGCAGAAAGTCAAAAGTATTATAGGATGCAGCTCTGTTTCCATGGAAACCTGATCTTCTTCTTATCCACTTCTTTTTTTCCCTGTTAGCCAATTTAACCTCTCTATCCTTCTATTAAAAATCTTCCTCATTAAAAGCATGGTTGCAGGGGTTTTGCTAAAGAAACGTGGGCAAAGAAATATCAGCTTTCGCATCTATTTGGTGAATTATATATTTAAAAAAAAAGCCACTGAGCCGTAGGGAAGGATGTGGAGGAGGGCGAAGGTAGAGGAAAATATAACTGTATAATAAATAAAAATATGATTCAGTTTGGATAACCACCAAGTAAATTGGTAGCAGGCATGCAATCCATAATCAGTGTCTTTTCTTCCTCTGTTCCACTTGCCATTACATTAAGAGATGTTCTGTCGCTTAGGTGTGCGACAGGGTGCAGTTTAGAGTAGTATGACACAATGTTAGTTACACAATGGTGTGAGACCAGGAGCTGAATTTGCCAGCTGACTGACTTGATGGGTTGTTGTTGGAGGGAGGCTGGGTATTGTGGCAGTTCTCTGTCTCTTCCTTATTTTATTTCTGAGTCACTTTCCCAGCCTCAGTGACAGGGCTTTCACATTGAGAGCTGCCAATAAAGGAGCCTCATGCTAATTAATTCACTCTCTGAAATGCACCTGAATGACAAGGGAGGTTTCTGAGCTATTCCTGAGTGCTTTTGAGTGGGACAATTTATCACATTTGGACACAGCTTTTGCCCTGTCTCCACTCCTGATAATGTGGTGGTGATTTTTTAAGTGGTGACCTGACCCAGCCTTAGAAGCAATAAAGCAATAACATTGTTTTTCTCTCTCCTTGTTTTGCGATTGCTAAATAATGTAGTGTCCCTTGGTGGCAAGGTGCTGAACTTCCACTGATGATAGGAATGCAAGTTCCTATGTCAAGAGATGCTACAAAAAATCACATAAATATTCCTGCTTTTTTTTTTTTTTTTTTTCCACCTGTGGACACAAGTATTTTTGTGTAAGGATCTTATTGCAGGAAGCTTCAGTCTGGTCCTAATCTCACGTGGCCTTGCAGGTCTTCTGAAGCTGTGATTTCTTCTGCATATAGAAGCTTGACCATGGGAAAGATCAGAGGACTTGGAAGCTCCATAGGGGTGGAAATGTGTTTTTTGTTTTCCTAAAGAAGCACTAATCAGCACTAATTACAACAAATTCTCGTTTATGTGGCCTGGTTTTGGAACACGGCTTTCACAGAACTTAACCTCTGGCATGTACAAAAATGCATTTGGGAGCAGGGCTAACCCAATATGCTTCTTTTCAGAGTTTTGTGCTTGCAGTGCTTTTCCTGACATCAGGAACTGAAGCCATCTCTCTTTTTTTACTGTCTCTTCCTTCAGCAAAACCTCTCTCTCAGTGTGCTGTGAACTGGGTAGACAGAAGAGAGCCGCAGCTGATCAGAAGTATGGCTTCCAACTTGCACCTGAAGCACTAGTCATGTGCTATGTGTGAGTCAGCACTGCTTGTAACAACAACCATGCGGCCAGATGTGCTCATTTGGTGATAAGATCTGTCAGTCACATAATGGTAAGGCGGAGGTTCGAGCCCTTTGTGATAAGGCAGAGGGCCAAAGTTGCCTGGGAGTCAAGGAGTTGGATGAAGGACAGTAGGTGGCATGAACTGCCCATCCAAACATTTCAGTGTTGGTGTCTGAGAGCAATCCCAAACTCTCTCATGAAAGACACTTCCGAAGCTAGTCTGGGATACATAAAAGCTTTCATTTCCCATTGTCAGAAACCATTTCTTGAGCCACAGTTCCCTCAGATTTCATTAAATATGTACTGCTTCCTGTAATGATTTCTTGGATAAAGAAGAGTAGGAAATGGGGAGGGAGGATTACCATGGGAACTATCTAGGTTTATTGTCTTTTGCAAGGAAAGTGTATCCTATGGTAATCCTAGGATGCTTTTGCTTTTCACTGGACTTCCTTGCACAGCATTTATCTCAAGGAGAGATCTTGAGATATTTCAGGAAGAAGTCTTGTGTTCTTCCACCAGCAAAATGCCCAACTGCAGATTCACAGATCTAAAGGTCAGAATGAACTGCTTGTCTTGCCTGATCTCCTGAATAATGCAGGACAGGATTTCACCCACTAATTTCTACATACCCTAAGATAGTCACATCGTATCTGATGACGGTGTTGTGAAACTGAGGATGGGAAGCAGCTCCATGGGGGTCGGGGAAGAGCTGGAGCTTTGATGCTGTAGCAAGGGACTGGATGGAAGCTCCAGTGCGCAGCTGGGAATACAGGGGGTGCTGCTGCAGTAAGCCAGAATTGGGAGCCAAAGCTGTCAAAGGTGTGGAAACCCTCCCAGTCTTGTTCAGCAGGAACTGATTGAGCTGTCAGATGTATGCCATCTAAGCACTGATTGCCCACCAGATCATTACAGACTTTGAGGGAATTTATGAGGATAGCTCTGAGATTTGATTCTCATGTTCTGTTTACTGTCATTCTACCTCTTACAAGTGAAAATTTTTAATTAAATGTTTACCACATTTAAATTTCAAGTGTGTATTCAGATGCATATTACAGTAAAGCAATTCTGAATATTCAACTGATAATTCTACTGAAATGCATTGATGATAGCTCGCACAAATGATAGAAAACAACAGGTATACTTAGCTCAGTGGTCGGCTGCTTAAACTAATAAGGCAAATGCACTTCTTTAAACTGGTCACTAACAACAGCACACAGTGGGTTCCTAGATCCAATTTTATTTCTTTCTTTATTCTATACTAACCTTTTGTCTTTGGATGTCCTGGTTCAGCCTTGGTGTTAGCCAAAATGGTGATTGCCATCTTTCCTGGAAAGCTGGAGGGAACGCAGGGCCCTTTGTTGTTGATTGCTGTCTGTTTCCTTTGAGTGATGCCAGTTTGTATCTGAGATGCAAGTTTACCCAAGGGGAAGTGAGGAGAGAGATTAACTGCTACAAATGCAGGGTAAAAAAAAAAAAAGAAAGTGAATTTTAGTTTTGATAAGCAAATAGTGCTGCCTGTTATTTAAGATTTTTTTCTATCTGATCACAAATCAGAGATGTAATGATAAAAGGAAATGTGAGTAAGAATAAATCTGCACTTTTCAGGCCAGTTAGTGAGAACTAGGTGGAACGTGCAGATTAAAAGCATTTACTCTCTTATATTATTGCTAATATTTTAAAAATTAACACTGCTTATAGAACAGCCTTGTGTGCTTATGTCACTCATTTTTCCACCAACTCCAGCTCTCCCGAGTCCACTTCCTGCTGACCTTTTGAAATCCAGGGAATACTCAACACAAATGGATCTGCATTGGCACCACATTTATGTTTGCAGATCACGGCATTTGCCAGGTGCCTCATCTTGAGCAGCTGTTGTTGCAGGGCTGCCAGCTTGCATAGCGCATGGGGGTTGGTATCATCACTAAGGTCTATTTTTCAAAAATGCCTCATCCTGGCATCAGTTTGGGGAAGAGGGATTTATTTTTTGTAGAAATGACCTTTTCTATTCTAAAGGTGTGAAGAAAATTTGAAAATATAAACCTTAAATATGAATGAAACTTTTAAAGAAATCCCTCATAATATTGCATGAGGTCTGAAGATGCGATCTTTGGGTTCTGAATACACTCTATGTACTGTGACACTGAACTATTAACATTTCTTAGGTAGTCTTTTACTGTATTTCTCTCTCTCTTTTTTTTTTTTTCCCTGGCAATCTTCCATGTTGCCATTTGCCTTTCTTTTACCTTCAAGCATAGAAAACACTTAAAAAACACATTGTTAGTCAATGCCAGGAGAGAGAAAAGAAAAGCTCTAATATGTGTCATCTGCTGGAATGTGCTATTGAATTAAAAAAAATTAGCACCACAATACCTACATTATGTCATGAACTTCAGGATTCTGTGTTGTGTTGACTTCATTATAATTACTCCAGGCAGAGGTAATTACATTAGGTGTGCCAAGGACCTAGTGATTTCAAACGACTGAGAAAACCTTACATTGTCAAATGGAGATGAATGTTCTCTGTCCCTCAAAATTCCCCATTTAAAAGAGAAACTTCTGCCACTCATCTTTGAAATCTTTGCAATAGTTGGTAGCATGACACTGAATTACTTGATTGTGCTGGCACGTACAAAACCTGTTTCTCCATAGCAACAAGAGATTATCATGGTAATAAATGCAGCTAAACCATATACGCACAATTTATTCTGCTGTTCCCTATCTGCTTTACCTTAAGTGACTTTCTGTGTGCTATCACACAGACTTTTAGGGAAGTGTGGTACCAAGACTGGATATTTACTTGGACTTTAGCAAGGCACTTTACACTGTTTCCCACAGCATTCTCCTGGAAAAACTGGCTGCTCATGGCTTGGACAGATGGACTCTCACTGGGTAAAATCTGGTTGGATGGCCAGGCCCAGAGGGCTACTGTCAATTGAGTTAAATCTTGCTAGTGGCTGGGCACCAGTGGCATTCTCAGGGGGCTGGTTTTGTTTAACATTTTTATCAGTGATCCTGACAAGGGAATTGAGTACAGCCTCAGTAAGTTCGCAGGGACCAAGTTGGGCAGGAGTGTTGATCTGGTTGGGCCACGAAGGTTCTGCATAGGAACCCCGATGAGCTCTACTGAAGGGCTACATCCACTTGTATGACATTCAACCAGGCTAAATGCCAGATGCTGCACTTGGGGCACAACAACCCCATGTAGTGATACAGGTTTTAAGAAGAGAGGCTGGAAAACTGTCCGACAAAAAGGTCCCAGGGGTGCTGGTGAATGTGAGCCAGAAGGGTGCCCAGGTGTCCAACAAGGCCCATGGCAGCCTGGCCTGCACCAGATGTAGTGTGGCCAACAGGACCAGGGGAGTGATTTTCTCTCTGTACTCAGCATTAGTGAGTCTGTATCTTGAATTCCCATCACTACAAGAAGGGTTAGAGATGCTGGAACACATGCAGAGTAGAGCAAGGAAGCTGGTAAAGGGACTGGAAAACAAGAGCTACGAGGAGCAGCTGAGGGAACCGAGGCTGTTCAGTCTGAAAAAGAGAAGGCTGAGAACTGTACACCTGACAAGGAGATTGCAGTGAGGCAGGTGCCAACTTCTTTCCTCAGGTGACAAGTGATAAGACATCAGGAAATGGCCTCAAGTTGCTCCAGGGGAGGTTTAGATTGGATATCAGGGAGAATTTCTTCATGGAGGAAGCAGTCAGGCGTTGGGACAGGCTACCCAGGGAGGTGGTGAGTCCCTGTCCCATGAGATTTTTAAGAGATGTGTGAATGTAGCACTTAGGGACATGGTTTTGCGGTGGAATTGGTAGTGTTACATGATGGCCGGATTGACCTTAGAGGTCTTCTTTGACCTAAATTATTCTATTCTATTTGTTATTCTAAGGCACAAAGTCAAGCTTCATAAGATGGAGATAAATTTAAAATTTGCCTTGAAGAGTACAAGAAAGAGTGTAGAATGGTGACCATTTCCCAGTAGAAAGCAGTTCAGGTAATGTCCCAGTTTAAATTTCTTTAGGCATCTTTCAAAATCTCAGCTTCATTTCTTGTTCCTAAGTCATTCTCAGCTACTAATTCACAGGCAATTGCCATCTGACTCCCATTTTAATAGGAAGAGGTTGTTATGGACTTCTAAGTAGAAGACAAGGATACAAGAAGATGAATGCAGGAAGAAAAGGGAAGGGCAGTATTTTACTGACAGCTGCATCTTACTTTGGTTAGTAAGGCACAAATCTCTGACTTGTAAAAGTGTAAAATATGGCATGTTGACCATATGTTGGAAAAACATAAAACATGTATTTTAATAGGGGCAGCATCCCTCAACATGTTTCTTAAAACAACATTAGCTCCCTGTGCAGCATCCTCTCCTCCTCCATACCAGAAACTTTGTAACCACAGCTTTAAATTTGCAACAGGCAAGCCTCAAACCAGCTGCCAAGACATCTTACTATGTTCATGGAGATCATTATACCCTACACAACTGTGTAACCCACCTAATTTTGCCTTAATGACTGCTTTCTAACATAAAGAAACAGCCTTCCCAAATTGACTCATTCTATAGCTGAAAATGATCGTATGGAGGCTGAGAGCTATGGGGAAGCATCCGACCTCCTGTTGTATTCTCATCTCTGCTCGAGAGAGACAGAAAAGGTCAGAAGGAGCACTGGGTTAATAATGAGTGGCTTGAGGAAACTGGCCATGCAGCTGAGTCACCAAATGCTTTTTATCCAGCTTGCAGTACTTTACACTCAAAATGTCCTGTACTGGCATTTATGAGCACTTTCCAGTGAATTAAGTTGGCTCAGACATATGAAAAAAAAAATAAATCTGGATATTTATTGGCACCAGTAGACTTGCAAAATAGAGATGTTTTTTTTCCTCCTGATTTCTTTCACTGTATCTGCAGCTTCATTAGATGAAGCGTAAAACACGGTAACATACTGCATGCAGCTGAATTATGATTAAGCTCATAATAATAACAGTGACATCTGTCAGTGTTGAACAACAGGTATGCCACATCCTCTTGCTTCTTCTCCTACAGAATTGTATCAGTGGGTGAAATGAAGGAGAATGAGGTAATGATAACTGTCTCTAACCATCAACAAGAAAGCCAAGCATTAATCCTGTAGATTCATATCCGGAGAACAGTCAGGAGTATTTCTGTGGTTTCATATTTATGTATTTTAGTTGCATGAAAATAAAACATTTTCCGTTCTCTTAGCAGTCTGTTTTGATGTGCAATAGTGATGCCTGGTTGTACATAAAACTAAGAAGCCAGTTTACACAGTGCTGTCATTGTAGACAATGAAATTACTCAGACATTTAAAATTAGTCTTGAATACTGCTGTGGATCGGGACCTAAAACTGTAATAAAAGAGAGAAGACGTTTTCAATTCAACTCTGCATTTAAGAAGCTAAGCTATTGCTGAGAACTGTATTCCTATTGAGAGGGCAAGGACTTTGAGTGTTCATTGCAGGAAATACTCAATTAATGAGAAAGTATTTAGCAAGATAAGGAGTAATTGCATTAAATTTTTATTTGGAGCTCAGTTATACCTGCTCTTGAATGACTCTGTGGTATAGATGTAAAAGAAACCAATATTTTCCTCTGCAGAAGTAATTACACTTAAGCTGTAAAATAATTAGAAACACTGAACAGTTACAGCATCAATCAGTCATTCAGAAATAGTATCTCCAAACTGAATGCTTTCTTGGGCAAATACACCCTGAGCTGGGATGCCTTTACATGTTGACCACGTTACAGAGTTCTTGGTCAGACAGCGCTGAAGTATTTATCTGGTCCATCATTGCTCTCAGACTGCTGCAGAAAGCACCATTTATTTATTCCTTTTCTCAACATCTTAATAAACGTTACTGTGGTAAATTTCTGCACTAAAAAAAAAAACCAACCCAAACCTATTAAAAATATTCCCTGTATACCTAGCTCTATGCATTGTCACGTATCAAACCTTAGTGCTGATGGACAGCTTGAGTATTTTCTTTCAAGCTATTTCATTATCTGAAGTTCATGCTGGTATTTGAGACTTGCAGTCCTAAAATACCAGAAATATTAAGTAAATGTGGCTGAGGCAATTCTTTTAAAAATAACTGGGAGAAGGAAAAGAAAACAGAAAAGTAAAGCATGTGTAGCAATAGATTCTTTTTAAAAAAATCTCTAAAAACCAAATGCCAAGAGAAATAATTAAGGATTTTCTCCTTTCACTTATAGCAAAGAAGAATAAAGAAGCTGCCACACCACAGAGAGAAAGAGAGGAGTGAAAGGGGCACTGCTTCATGCACAGCTGTGCCCTAGACTTTATGCCCGGATCTCATAGGTACCTCATAAAAGGCAAGAGTACATCAGCAGCTCCAGAGCAACTTTAATGTCAAAACATGAGCGTAGGCAGCAGGGAGAGGCATTTCTAGAAAGACAAGTGTAGAATTATTCTGTTCCTGCGCTGTGGTTTTTGAACCCTCTCCAGAAACCCCTATGATATATAGGAAAACTGAAGACAGCACGTTGTTTGTCCTTGCAGGACTAAAGCTTGAGGCACAATTGTGGGGGATAGAAACCCAAGCTGACTTTTTAACAAGCTATTAAAGGTACCAACTCTTCACATCTTGTTATTGCAGAGCTGGTAGGGCTGATATTAGTGCTATTCCTTGAAGAGAGATTGAACAGCCTTCACAAGCCTCGTCATTTCACACAGGATGATGTGCTGGGGCAGGGTCAAGCTTTATGAATGCCAGGATCCTGGCACAAGTAATTTCCTGTATTCGCTTACCTGCTCAGAGTCCAGCTCCCTGTCTGCTAATTCTGTTATCCTGACTTTAAGCAGGGCTCTCTGTGGATAAGGCGGGCTGCTCTCTAAGGGCCATTTGCAGGATTGGGCCATAGGGCATAATGTTCTTAGCTTTTCATTTCTCTTAGAGGTACTGGAAATGAAGCTCTTTATTCTTTCAAAGGCTTGTCCAAAGGTGAAAAGAAAAAAAAAAAAAAAAGAAAAAAAAAAAGACTACCTGTGAGTCCTCTTCCTCTGAGCCAAAGTCATTGCTATATAGAGTATGGATGGAACCATGAGACTTCTGCTTGTCATGAGTCCTGCATCAGCTCCTCAGTGAGAAAGGAAGCTCTTCTCGTACAGCATTAGTCTAGATCTAGATACATGAATTTAGGGGACAAACATAAGTTCTGATGAGTGGATGGTCTGACTCAAGGTTCACCCACTGTCTGATTTTCAGTTGCACTCCTGACTCTTCTTCATCCTTTCCTTCTTTTCTGTGTGCGCACATGCAGCCTTGCTTTCATTAAATACAAATTTCCTTTATGTTTATGCAGGAGATAGATATGTGCATTTTTATCAAGCCAGTTGCATTTGAATGGAGCATGCCAAATTCCCAAAGCAAATACAAGCTGCCTGCTACGTCTCTACCAGAACTTAACATGGAAGCCAAATCTCAACTCAGTCTTTTTCTTGGGAAGGATCACTCTTCTGAATCCAACCTTGGAGAGATCATGTTAAAACTTTCCTTCCCAGTTTTGATTAAAACACAGCAGTGTATGGTGTTTCTATATAAGGAATATGCTAATATGTTTTGTCACCCAACACATGGTAGAACTGTTTCAGTTACCAGGGGAAATGGTCTGTGTGAGGGGAGGAAGTTACAGCCATACTGCATATGTCCAACTGCGTATATTCTCTTGCAGCATGCTTTGCTTTTGCTGAAAGTGAAATTCTGGCTTTACAACTATTTCTGGTAGGCAAATAAGAAGAAAAGGAACAGAAAGATGGCCTTTTAAATGTTACAATCAGTGCTCACATTTTCTTCCTGAAGTTAAAGGAAGTGGAAATATGGTTAAAGGAATGAACTGTCCTCCTTATGCTTGGACATAGCCTCTGTAGGATGACACCCGGAGGAAAATGTGCAGCAGTACTGCCATGGGCTTGATGGAACTGGGTGTCTGAGAGGAGCCAACCCAAGCAGACTGTGTCTAACTGGCATTTAGACAGCATGGACAAATGCATAGTGATAATAAGTAGAAACTTTCAGTGAAATCCCCCTATGTGTGTCCCTCCTGCTCCCTCCAAGTGCTTCTAGACTCTCTTACCAACACTTCATGTTTACGTAGGAGGTGTGTTTTTGGGTGTGTCTGGACATGAGTTTTGGAGAGAGAGCCTTTTCTGTCTGTCTACTCATAGTACTCACTGTGACTGGGAAACACCTTGCCCTCTAAAGTACCCAGAGTTGTCAGGAGACTATTCAAAATAGACTATGCTTGTGGATCTGTGACAGAACCATTTTATGACTGTGCTACATAGATGTTTGCAGAGGACACCAAGCTGAGTGGTACAGATGACATGACAGAAAATAGGGGTGTGGTGCAAAAGGACCCTAACAAACTTGAAAGGTGTGCCCACATGAACCTCATGAGGTTCAACAAGACCAAGTGCAAGGCATTGTACTTGGGTTAGGGCACTCCCAGTTACATGTACAGACTGGAAGAACTCATTGGGAGCAGCCCTGAAGAAGATTTGAGGGTCTTGGTGGACAAAAAACTGAAGATGAGCCAGCAGTGTGCACTTACAGTCTGGAAGGCCAATAGTATCCTGGGCTGCATCAAAACAGGGGTGGCCAGCAAAGTAGGGAGGTGCTGCATCCAGGCCAGTCCCCAGCTCTTGGGCTGGCTCCAGAGGAGGGCCACAAAGATGATCAGATGGCTGGAGCAACTCTTCTGTGAAGGAAGGCTGAGGGACTTGGGCTTGTTCAGTTTGTGAAAGGGAAGGCTAGAGGCTGCAGGGAGACCATTGCGCATTTCCAGTACGTAAAGGGAGCTTATAAACTGAGACCAACTTTTTACACAGTCTGATAGTGATAGGACAAAGGGGAAAAATTTAAACTAGAAACGGGGAGATTTAGACTAGATGTTAGGAGGAAATTATTTTTTTACTGAGAGGGTGGTGAAGCTGCCCAGAGAAGCTGTGGTGCCCCATCCCTAGAGGTTCTCAAGGTCAGGTTGGATGGGGCCCTGGGCAGCCTGGTCTGATGGGCGGCAGCCCTGCCCATGGCAGAGGGTTGGAGCTGGATGGTCTCTAAGGTCCCTTTCAACCCAAGCCATTCTGTGCTTCTATGATTCTATGTGAATCTGTGTGCCTTAGTCAGTTTATTCATTGCTGTTTAACTCTTGTTTTTTTTTCTCTCTGCAGAATCTCAGGGCAATAGGGAAGGAACTGTGATTGTAAAACCAAGCTAGAGAGCAACAGAAAGCTTTTAGGAAAGTGCATTTGCTTGTTGGGAAGGAGAGGAAGAACGGGACAGAGATGAACTGGTGACTGAGCTGTTACGTAGCCAATGCTCCCATGGCAGGTGACCAAGACCAACAACCTAGCAATGGCCTGGGACAGCCTGGGGGAATGTGCAAGATGGAAGTAGGAAAGAGAGATGGTCAGCTGCAGGTTCCTGCCAAAGTGCTTCTGCTCCACAGCCCAGCATTCATGCTGCCTCTATGTGCTGACCCTAACCATGACCTGAGTGTATGTGGACACAGAAGTCCTCTTGTCTCGAGGCCTGGCCTTGGAAACCCTGTTGCTTGCCTACAGCCACTCTGAAATGAGAATTTAACTCTTAATGGGGAGCTGAGATAGGTGGTGATGTTCTTGGGAAGCAAAAGATGTTTGTTCTAAACAAACCATCTTTTTTTGGTCAGTTGGGGGAACATACCAGTCAGGCTGGGGCTCTGTCTCAGCAGGACCCTTACTGGGCAGAGAGCAGCTCATCTGCTCAAGCTTTCTTTCTCAGATCCTGAAAACATTTATCAGTGTGTCTCTGACACCTCTTACTCGACACATCTCTGCATCACCCGCTGCCTTTCTCACAGGACCTCTCATGCCAAGGAAGGAGTTCCTGCTCAGAGGATCACTGCTTTCTTTGAAAAGATGCCATTCCCCATTGTCCTCTGCTTGGCTCCAGATGGACCAGTCACCTCCAGATGAGATTAGCAAATGAAAATTTCCCTTTTTATTCCACAGGTCGTCTTCTCTTTCAACCCTGGGGAAGAATTTAACCTGTTCGCCTTACACACAAAATGCTGGTTGAAAATGAATGTATTTAAAGCATTCTGGCATTCATCATACCTAAGAAAATTTCAAATCTGCCTTGCTATTTAATTGTTCTAGTCTTGACGCTTCTATTCTTTGTGGCAAACATTCCCCTGCTGGGATCATGCCTTACTGCTGCCCTTTAAATCCAGCATCTTTTCCAGGTTTTTCCATCTGTTGCTTCTCTTTCATACCTCTCCCTGCCTGCCTGCCTGCCTGCCTGCAGTCACTTCAATTTCTAGTCTTTTCCCCATAGCGATCCCTTTCATCAGTGCCTTTGCACAACTCTGCATCTCTTCTCATTCCCTGAAAGCCCTCTCAGGACACTGCTTGGCCCTGTTCCTTCCGTACCTTCCTCCATATCACCACACTGATACTGCAGGTCATGAGGGTACAGGGGAAGTATAACCCACTGGGAGAAGTGGCCCCGATGCTAGAAGAGAAGCACTACACAACCTGAGGCACTCGCTCAGAATTTTGGTCTGGGAGGTGATTAGAAGGAAAAAAAAAAACTCAGATGAAAGCAGCGCCTTTTGGTTTTGCACTACATTTGTATGTGAGTTGAGAAGAGTTGGAAAGGGCTGAAATCAATTTGTGGAATTTCGGTTTGGAGCCCAAATCACCTTTTTGGGGATGGAGATGTGACTTTCATTCACTGGTGTCTTAAACCAGTTTGGGTTTTGGCATGTTCAAAGCTAACCATGGTTTGAAATATCCACAGTTCTGTGCATAATGAAAATTCTTCTATAATCAGAGTACTTTTGCTTCCTGCTTCTTCTAGGAGAACCCTTTTTGGGTTAAAGGATTGCTCGATGTGCTTCTGCTTACTTTATTTGCTGTTCCTTTCATCTCGCCCAGTCAATGTTGCCACCAGTGGTTTCCTCATTTTCAGTCCATTCTCAATTTACTATTCCAGGACAATAGCTGGAGTGGCACAACTCATGTCTTTGAAAGTTAATTTTATGTAAAGCAACCAGAAATGAAATTAAAAGTTTCTCCATTTTGCTACAGAGTAGGCAATAGAAGGAAAGCATCTTTGCACTTTGTAAGCCTTCACCCAACTCTCACAGTATTCAGACAATGTAAAAACTGCCCTCCTCAAACATGCTTTCATTCAGACACTCCACCAAAATAAGGGACTAGATGGAGCCATTTCTGCATCTGAGAAGAAAAGAAACACTTTCAAATTCCCTATAATTTCAAAACTTGCTTTGATTTCTACCAAACTTCTTGTTTGAAGGAAGGGATAAAACACAACAGCAAACATACTAATACAATATCCTTTCTGTGTGGGTAGCTAAGGGACTGGAAATCACATCAGAGTTTGATTTATGATAGCAAAGGTGATGAGTCTAAGCAAATTATCTGGATAGGGAATCATTAGAGGACATTCAGAGCCACCAGTGGGATCTTCCTTCACCTGTGTTTTCCGATAACATTTCAAAAATGCTCAAGAGACACCAGCAGCTCAAGTGTTGCATCTATTAAAGGATCCAAGAGACTCTAGCCAAATTATTATTTATTATTTGTATTACACTATTGCCTAAATGTCAAGTGATTCGCAGCTGTTCCAAAAAAAGTACAGTCCTTTTACTCGCAGCATCTTTCTCACAGTGTGGGAATTCATAGCAGATATTCTGCAGTCTGGGTTATTGCTAAGGTGAAACTCCTGCCCCATACACAGCTGCTGTTGTACCAAGTTGCAGCCCATCGTTTTGCGTGCTCTGTCATATTGCATCACCATTTGCCACCCGATATCGTTGAGAATCTACTTCCACCTTCCCTCTCCCACTTGGTGATGCTTTCCCTGGGGAGCAACATTTGCAGCAACGACCGTGTGATTTAATACCTCCGAGCACTTGGTGGTCCCTGAAGGGTTTGCTGAGCAGCTTGCTGATGGGCACTCACTGGGTGTTGCTGTCGCTTGGCCCCTCTCAGTGCTGTGGTCTGCCAAAGAGCAGAAAGAAGGTCAAAGCAATGACTTCGATCCCAGCTTTAAGCCACAGGGACTGCACTTCCAGTTTCTACCCTAACTTTATTCTTCATCACCTATCATGCGGCTCTTGGATGAAAAAGAATAAAAGTAGATTATACACTTTGTAGAAGAAGCAAGTATATTTAGCTGCTGCTGATCTTGTAACTTTTGTTACTTTGTATGTGGCTAGCCATCCATTCTTGCCAATTACCAATGCGGTGCTTTGACAATAGTGGAATGAAATTCACAGCTACACAGTCACAGCTTGAAACTTTGCAAATGAACATTCATAGCATGCTTCTCAGCTTCCTTTTTATAGAAAAGCTGGCACTTACAATTATATACTTTTTAACAAATATTCCGTCTGCATCTCCAGCTTCCAAGTTTGCTTTGTGATCCTTATGTATCATCCTTCCACTGCTGACCTTTCCAAAATAAAACGGGAGAGGGAAATTATGTTCTCATATAAGCAGGAGTGGCTAAAAGAGGTTATTAAATGAAGATATCAGTCATCTGATTCTCTCTTTGAAAAATATTGTCAATCTGAAAGTTTTATTATTATTATTTTTTTGCATTGCTGACAGCATCTAATCCAAGAGAAAAGGTTTTCTAGCTAGAAGTTTTTCTCTTTGGGGAGAAAATGGTTATGAAACATTAACACAGAAAAAGCCTTATGGCAAGGAGAAGCAGCTTGCTGTCCTTAAATCCACGTGATTTTTGCTGAGGAGGAGGTAACACACAGCCACTACTAATGGCCCAGGTAGGCTTCCAGTGCTCCTGGTCACAGGAGGCTGCGCCTGGCATCTCTATCAGGGCACTTAAATTGAATGTCTCATCCATGTTGTCTGCAAATCTTATGGTAGGCTACTGCATGCTTACCTGAAGTTTTAGACAGATTCCAAATGGATAAAGTAGAGATATCTGTTAAACGAGCTGGGGAACAAAACAAAATGGAAAAGAAAGCAGAAATCACCCTATCCCTGCCTTTTAGGTAATGTGAGCTACCAGGGCTATGTGGCTGCGGGGTGGGCTGATCCTGACTCAGTATTTTTGTTTTCTTGTTTCTGCCTTCCTTTTCTGATCTCACAGATCTGTTTCTTTTCCTCCTGTATCCTCCCAGCATCAGACTGAAGCCCGGTCTGTGTCTCTCACCAGTGAGCATCACCCAGTGCCAGTCACAGTCTCAGTGCTGGGGGTTCCTTCTCTCTGGAAGTAAACTGTGTTTGCCACTGGTGACTAGGCAGACTTCTTAGCTAAACAAGAATGCTTTAATCATAGCAGAGCTTCACTAAAGACAAAGGGGCTGTAACGTGAGAGTAAGTCTTCACACAGATCCTTATTTGAGACCATCCACTCTGTAGGAAGAGTCACAGGAAAAGGCTGCCTTCTTCTGACCCCTCAGAGAGGCCTTCTTCCTCCATCCCCATCATTTCCTCTGTTAATCCACACAGATACTCTCATTTTAATACAAGTATCTTTATAAAGCAAATTTTATCCAAACAACTTTTGTCTTTATCCATTGACTTTTAGCTTCTCAAGTGGGGCTGGCTGTCCATGATAAATGCAGTGAGATCCTCAGGACAATCTCTGAGACAGAGTTTTCCATTGCATGTTTAGAAAGTCTTGTTTTCTAACACTCTGCTATTATATTTAGCCAATACAGTCATGCAGTCAATAGTCGGATTGCACAGTTTTCATAAATTAGTACAGTTAAGACTTATTTCCATCACACTGTTGTGTCACTGATGTTACCAGAAATAAGGTGGTAATGTATGGTATGGGATAATATATATCAGAGACTCTAATCAGGGAAAGAAACAGAAGTCGCTCTACACAGTGGTGAGTCACAGTTTGTAAAGGAGCTGGAGTAAAAGGAGAATAACAGGGTGCTTCAGCACGCCTTTATCCATCCTTGTTTGCAAAGAACAGCTATGAACGGCACTGTATTGACTGTAGTGTTTTTCTGAAAAAAATTAGATTACAATATATTGTTCAGGACTATTTTGTATTAATTCCCCCTCTCTTTTTTTTTTTTTTCTGTGACTGAGTCTGATAATATGAGTATTATTGAAGATTTTTTACTTCTAATCTCTTTTCTTCCCAAAGTATTTATTATTTTTAGCTACAGGACTCAGCTTTTTAAAGCTTAAATTTTCGGTTGAGTTTTTAAGATTTCTTTTTCTCCTTTTTCTCCTCTGTCTTTTCAGTCATACTGAACTCTCTGATGGTTTGGAAGACAGGGAAAGGATCTGGAAAAAATCAGTCCTGTTCAGTCAAGTGCTTATGGTTGCAAAAGATGAAAGTAGGACGAAAAGTCTGGAAACCCATTGAAACCACAGTGCTTGTTTAATTTTATATAAGCCATCCCATTCAAAAAAGAAGCTAAATCGCATTTCTTCACCAAATCTTGTTCTTGACAGAAGAAGAGATTGCTCATTTTTTTATAGGAAAATTTTCCAGATGACAATTTTCAGGCGGCAACAGTTTCTAGCTGTAGGAATGACAGAACAATTGGAGCAGTGAAGCTTTAAACTATTGTTCTTTTCCTCTGGGTAGCCTTGAAAGAGTATATTCACCCACTTACCAGGGGTGAGCAGTTTTTTAGCAGATGACTAAAATATCCTTTCTTTCCCACTGACATCATTCATCGTGATAAATATCTCCATTCTCAACTCTCCTGTAGTCAATTGCAAGTAAGGAGGTTAAGCAGAAAATATTAGCAGGCAATATAAATGGTTGCAAAATTCAGCTCACCAACAACTGGCACGTCTTTTTGCTGATGTTAGCTAACTACTAGTTTGTGTCCCCCAGCAGTGCAAGGGATAAGAAAGTGGACAAACGACGTGGCAATGCTGTCATTGTGTTGATGCTGTTCAGTAAGGGGCTGCAGAGAATCTGCTCTGTTTCAACATCATGGATTGCCACATATACATACCAGTATCTGCAAAATGCAGTTTCTTGGGTAGTGCTGTACTGTCTAAATAGGGAAAGGAAAGCAGACGTTGCTGGTAAACAGTCGGTGGGCATGGCAGTCAGATTGGATTAAATAATTAATCTGCAATAATGGTATCTAAACAGGAAGGCGCAGTCAATTTGGCATCCGAGGGGATGAAATCTATTTGCTAATGCTGGGGAAATGTTTTCATCGTGATAGAAAAGCTAACCTTGAGCTGAGAGCTCTGAGGTGTCAGCTTGTGGGGACAGACTTTGTCTCAGCGCGGAGCAGCTGAACCCAGCGCAGCCTGCAGTCCCACGGTCATGACTGAGTTTCCAATGCAAAGCTTGGGAACCCAAAGGCCGAGAAGTGGAAGCGTCCATTTGGGCACCCTGCACGCTATGCAGGACACCTCAGTGTCACCCAGTGCTGTGGGTGACCGCGGTAAGCTTCCCTGGATTCAGGAAGCGTCACATCGACAGTGTAGCTTCTGCCAGCATGTTACACCGAAAGCTGCCAGCTCTGCTGTGACCCAGCCAGGGCTGGATTTCTCACAAGACGCATTCCTGCTCCTCCTGTGTCAGCACAGCCTGCTCGGGGTGGGTCACCAACATTCTGCGATCTGCTTTTCTCTTTCCTTGCATGTGCCTGACCGTACCTCTTGATACTAAATTCCTTTTAAAAAAAGGCCTGTTTGGTCCCACCCTGTTCCCCTGTGCCAAATCCCACATCATTCAGCAGTGCTGGGAGGAGTGCTGCAGCTGGCCGGGCAGCTCAGTGGGCAGCGTGTTCACAGGGAGACCCAGGAATGGGACCGAGCTGTTACAGCTGGCTTGGAGAGAGAAGGACCCAGGGCTAGGCTTTAGGATCTCTTTGGTCGTATACAACGTATGAATGAAGGGAAGAAAGGAGGAAAGTGTGCTCATTCTTTAAGTATTCCCTCCTCTCCTCTCCTCCCCTCCCCCCTTTTTACATTCTGTTAGTTCTAAACTCTTGTCCCCTCTGTTCAGCTGTTGAAGAACTGCTTGAGTACCAGATTTTCAGTATTTGGATTTCCCAGAACTATTAAAATAGATGCTAGCAGAAATATCAGTACCAAAAGTCAAAGCAAGTCAGTGGCGATTTGTGTTTAAAACAGGCAGACTGAAAAGCATTGACTCTGTGCAGGTTCACTCTGTCGATTTGCTTTCTACATACTGATGTCAAAGTAACACACATTCTTGCTGTTGCTGTAGCCTCTTACTGGGATGAGGAGCAGTATTTAAAGCTATTTATGTGAGTAAAGACAGATTTGTCATTAGTGAGACTTCTTCTGGAAGTGCAAAGCTAGTTACTTAAGCCTCCAATTCATAACTGAAGTAGGCTCTTACTTCTCTTCAAATTGCTCAAAGTTAAGAAGCCTTATAGCTGGCTGGTAGTCCAAGGCATTTCTTTTTCCAGGCCATACCATAAACATTCTGCCCTGAAAAGGCTGATTAGAAAGCCTGGTGCATGTGCAGACCGAGGCGACTGAAACCACAGAGAATAGAGACATCTAACAGTCTTCTGAAGTGCCCATCCGTATTTTTTTTAGGAATACATGCATTTAAAATTGTCTCCAAGCTACTCAGACATGATAGTGCTGCCAGTACTGAAACCTCTTTGGGCAACTGAGGGAGATATGGAGATGTAGCTGACCTATGCTGCTCCCAAGGAAGCTTATACCTCTGTCCTCCACTGGGAAACAAGGAAGACCAACATCCCCAGGCTGAAACTGATCTCAAATACCTCTCTGAGATTCTTATGGCTTTTTAGTCCCTGTGTATTTTGATTATCTGATCCCAACACCTATGTTGGTGCCTACGTACCTTTGGGGATCCATATAGTGGAGGATCTGGCTTGTACCCAAGAATTTCAGCTGAATATTAAAGTCACTAATGGAGGGAAATGTTTGTTAATGGTAAATGAAAAACTTTTCAAGGTGTCTTTATGAAACTAGAGGGAGCACAAACACTTTCCTCTGTCCTTAGTGGATTATGTTTAAGAGTACTGATTGAAGTACGTTAGAAATACACTGTGGGCTCTGAGAGCTCGTGATGAAATGTACTGGCAGTAATATTTAGGTAAAAAGCAGTACTTTTACCCAGACTTGATCCTTTGAAAAAGTGCTTTTTAAGAACTGCGATATGCATAATTACATCTGAGAATTGCTATCATCATGACTTCCCTCAGCCCATGTTTGCTTTGATACAAACCTACATGCACTGCTAGTGCTGACTGCATGGCAGAGACAGCAGCATCCTGCAGTTGGTGGTGGTTGGCGTGCCTGGGTTGTGACAGCCTCTAGAATGTGCTTTTATCATTAAGGAATATTGACTTAATGTTTACTGTCTTGGCTTCAAATACACATCATGGATTTTTCTGTGTTTCTACAGAACAGCAAGCAGCATAGCAAACCTTGAGACTGCCAGAGACGAAGCTGCAAACCGACCAAAACCACTGCAATTTTTGTCTGTAATTTTATTATTGGTCCCTGTAGTTTTTCTTTTTCCTTGGAATGAAGCAAACAGTACCTGAATTGGCTCTTCCAATCCATATCATGAAGAGGGTGACAGGGCAAATGTCTGCAGAGAGACTCAGGCTGTATCTGACTTGAGACACAGAATCACACAGGATCACAGAACGGCCAGGGTTGGAATGGACCTCAAGGATCATGAATCTCCAACCCCCCTGCCACATGCAGGGCCACCAACCTCCACATTCAGTACCAGACCAGGCTGCCCAGGGCCCCATCCAACACATGGGAATAGATTTGTTTTCAGGAGTATGGAGATGCTCTTTGTCCAGGGATGTGCCTGTGCTAGCAAGTGCTGGTGTGTAAACGGAGTTTTGCAGAGCAAAGCAACTGGTACTAAGGGAACAGTGTCTTTGTGGTGTTTTGTTTGTAGGGCTCCTGCTCAGGAACAAAGAAAGTGGCTCCTGCTCAGTCCTGCGGATGCAGTACCAATTAGTGGCTGGAGCTCCTTGCAAGTGCTCATGGACCATATACAACTGTTCATATGCATTTTGGTCTAAACAAGACCAACACAGTCATGTGGACTCACTCATGTTCTGACTTCAGGCACAAAATGTCTCACTGATTCCTTGCCAGAAAAGGAAAGAAGCCAGCCATGGAGGTGGGAAAGGAGCTGTGTCATGCAACAGGAAGGACAGTCTTGGTGCTCACATCAGGATCAAAGACATCTCCCATCTGGACGTAACCTGATTGGAGAGAGGACTCTCTTCTCCAGGCAAAAAACTTCTGACTTTCACTGGTGGGACTGCAAATGCAATTAGGAGGATGGGCAGAATCATAAGCTGGGCATCAGGTGGGGAGTAGTACTATTGATCTCAGTAAGACGATGCTAGTATGAAAATTGTGGCTAAAAAAGAAGCAGCAAGATGAGAGACCAGATCTTTACTTTTTCCATGAGTCATACTTAACCAAGTACTTTATGCCAGATTTCTCTGTTGAATCGTGAAATGACTTCAGAAGTGATGCCCTTGCAGGGCCTTAGCTGAACTGATTTTCGTAGATACCGTATATTTTTTTATTGTGAACAATATAAGAAAGGAGCGCAGATAAAACATCACAGCTAGCCAATAAAAAGTGAACCACTCTACGGAAACATTACGGTGCATAAAAAATTAACTCCATGCTCATGTATGCAAAACTTAATTACGTAGGCTTCAAATCTCATCAGAGTCATTGTTTAACTGCTTCTCCCAGAAACTAGGCTAACTCTCTTGAAACAGTTCATATCTATCATTAATTTAAAAAGCATTTTAAATGCAGTAGATGTTGAAACTTCAAAGAAAATTCAGTTTCTTTGTCCCGAGCTAAGTCTGCCACGAGGAATCCATTGTTTTGCTATTTAGACAGATGTCCTACAAATACGAATATGAATGAAATAAGACTCTTGAGCCCACATATAAAATTGCTGTAAACTGGCATTGCTTTATTAAAGCTCATGGGGGCAGATTCGCCTCAGTAGAAGAGTATACTCTTGACTCTTCATTTTAGCAATGGCCAACACCCTAATTAGCAAACTAGGGGGTTTGGTTCTGGGTAGCCTTGAGTAGCTGCAAAAGAAGAAAACAATCAGCCATTTTGTGCTCTCTTCTGGGCAGCAGGGAGTAAGTAAACTCTATATTGCTCAATTTCACTTGTGTGTATGCCCAGCTGAAGCTGAACTAAAGGAGTCCAGAATCATACCCATCTATTGCCAGTTGCTAATGGGCACTGTGGCTGCAGTGCTCTTCTTCTGGTGAGGCACTGGAACACGTTGCCCAAGGAGGCTGTGGATGCCCCATCCCTGGAGGCATTCAAGGCCAGGCTGGATGTGGCTCTGGGCAGCCTGGTCTGCTGGTTGGCAACCCTGTACATAGCAGGGGATTGGAACTGGATGATCATTGTGGTCCTTTTCAACCTAGGCCATTCTATGCTTCTATGATGCTTTTGTTGTTGTTGTTTTGGTGTTTTTTTTCATTGAATGTGTGAAAAATTTTGTATATGAGGTGTGTATGGGAATTGTTAAGTCAGGGCTTAAACCACTGATTGATCACCTGAGGCAGCACTCAGTCAGCCATGGAGCACAGGTGAAGGCGATTCAGCTGTGTGACCGAAGGGGGGGAGCCTGGCTGCACCTCTCCTAGACCCCATTTAAGGGCTGACTGCCCCAGGGAAGGGTTTCTTGCTGGAGATCCCTCTTCTGTGGAGTCTTTCCTGCAAACTAGGTTCTTGGATACAGGTGAGTGTTCCTTCCCTGTTTGTTTATTTTCCCTTTTTCACCGTGGTAATTTTTGCAGCTGTAACATCAACTGTAACAAGGGGTCATGCTAGGGGCTGGATTCTGGGTTACATCCTGATTCCTACTACTTTAGCTCTCCTACTAGTGTGTAAACAAGTCTTCTGGAGATGTTCTTCTAACTGCATGGTACTTGGGGCGTTGTGAATGCATTGCTTGGTTCTGTTCTAAGTGTTGTCTAAGTAAATGCATTCTCATATGCTCTCCTTGAAGAGCAGAGGCAGGTAAATGTCTATCAACAGACAAACCTTTGCATGCTGGGAGGGCAAAGACTCTCAATTTCCCTTTGGCTTCTCTGACCACAGATATGCTATGTAAAGTTCTGCTTTCAGAACTACCAACCAACTTTTGGAAGGACAAATGTGAGGGACAAGGAGGAGAGCCCTTTGGACCAGGTTGTGACAGGTGCTATGCTTAATTACTCTGATGTGGGACAAAAACAGCTCCTAGGGAGAATGAATAAGCTGGGTTTTAATCTGCAGGAACACGCTATGAATACTTCTGGCAGGTTTGCAGAGCTGGGAGGACCTGCAACACCTGCTTAGAGGAACCTCTGAGCAACTCTCGTGTGGATGCCCTTGGCTGGTGTTGTGGCATCCAAAATGCTTGGCTTGGGGGTGAGCAGGTGGTGGTGGCAGCTGAAAGGAGCCAGAAGAGGATGGAGTGGGTAGAGGTGGACGTACCTGTGCTTATACACACTTGTGTCTTGTAAAGTGCATGCACTTTACTTTGGCTACCAAAGCTTCTCTCTGGTTCTTCTTATCCTACTGCTTTACTTCTTTAAAGCAAAAGCTTTAAATAAAAAAAGACAAGAAGATGGGATGAAAGGATAAGAGAACATACATTCAGAGAGAATGACTGGCACACACTTCATCTGGCCCATTTCTTCTAATTGCTGCTTATCCCCTGACTTCACTCATGTAGGCTCCATGGCAATTAGCTTTGGGATATATTTGCAGCTGATAATGGGGGAGAGGTTCTTCCATCCAGACAGAAGTGTTTAAATTGCACTTGAATGTTTTAAAGCAACTTCAGAGCTGCATCTGACATAGCTGCAACCTGCTTTTCACGCTGGAATCTCAAGTGGTCTTTGCTGCTTCCTTCATCATTCAGGCAGCCACTCTTGCTCAAAAATGTCTATGACCTAGGACAAAAATTAAGTAGCACTGCCTGCTTGTAATTACATAGTGGATATCCTTTTGCTCTATGTTTGAGAATTACAGGAGCATAAATACCTTTGTTCTTCAAAATTAAGATTGGTACCCAATTTTTACTATTAACCCAAACTTGTAGCTGCCTTCATCAGTAAATCTTTGTGTGTGGCTGTATTTACGTAAGAAATGTTGACAACAGATTATGGGAGCTGCATGTTTGGATATGATCCTTACATACCTGATTTTCCAGCTGAAAGGAGGGTCTGCCTGACCTTTAAGCGATAGTGGTCAGAGAGAAACAAAAAGAGGAACAAAACTTCTTGGAACCCCCTGGGTTCCTCTGAGCCTCCCCAGGCACGAATCTTTGCCTCACTGCTGTGTAAGGACCAAAAGCAAGTCAAGGTACCAATTCAACCCCTGTCAAAGTGAACCATCCTGTATTTTTGTTCTATCTGTATGCAGTGTGGATTTCTGTCCCTCTATGCTCCCTGTCTGCTTTCTCCCTGGCAGTCACCATGCCAACCCAGCTGAATTCCTTCCTGACACAGCTGAGGCCGGATGAAGCAGCAAGTCCTCAGAAATGCCCCCTGACAATGGCCAGGTGCCCCAATTCTCTCAGCATCTGTGCTAACCTTGAAACCCAACCTGGTAGGCACAGCACTATCAAAATCTAATCAGTGAGACCAAGCTGGGATTTGATCTTGGGAGCTAACAGGAGGGGGGGGAAAAAAAAAAGATGACAGTGCAAATATGTATGGCTTTCTAGAGGGGAGAGGCGCAAAGCTGTCGTTAATCATCAGCATCTCAACAGAGCAGCAGTGGGAGGACCTGGCAAAGCTTGTCAGCATCTGTGGTAATCCAGTTAATTAGTAGGAAAGGACAAACTCCTCTGGAAGTACCTCAGTGACCGGCAAGCTCTCTTCTTATTTCATTAGGATGATTGCTTTAAAGGTTGCAGGCAGACCCGTGGCTCTGGAGCTCTCCCTGGCTGCACAGGCTGATGCTGGCCATGTTGGAGGGCACGGGCTGGCAGGTGGTGTGGGGAGGGGAATGCAGTATGTGGGAAGAGGGGGGGGATTGAGCTCCAAACCACAGTTTGCATGCATTGTCTTCTCCTTCCTCTCCTGCCTTGCTCTTTCAGCAAGTAGAAAGAAAGAAAAAAGAAGGGAAAGGCTGCAATGTGTCACAAAGGAACAGACTGGCAGACATCTGCCTCTTGCCTTATTTATTTATTTCTTTAAAAAAAAAAAGGAAAGAAAGAGGAAAGAGTACAGAGCCAACTCTTCACTCCAGAGCCCCCGTTCCCTTAACAAACCAAATGGTGGCTGTTGGCAGGGTATTGACAGCTTGTTAATGAAGGAATTCTTGACAAAATGACAACCTGTGTGGGATGCTGTGTGAAGCAGAATCCACCCACAAACCAGTACTGAGTAATTAGGAGGTGGTGAAAATAGCAACTAACTACTGCTGGGGAGAAGAGGAAGGGGGGAAGAAAAAACCTCCTAAATTAATTATAAAAGCATTTCTGATTTGAAAAGTATCCCTCTTCCTTTTCCCTGAGGAGACACAACAGTTTTTCCTGAACAGTCTATTTTCTCCTTAGCATTTCTCTTTGTGGGGCAAAAGGTGCATTTCAAAGGACTGTACCCGGTAGCTGAGAATGCAGTGCCTTTCCCTTCTTCAGAGATGCACAAATGGAAATCAAACAACAAGCTGGGCCCTGGCGCAGTCTGTTCTGCTCCTCAAAGGTTTGCCTTGCTGTGCTTTTCCCTTGATTTTTGTCTGATTGCTTCAGGCAGGAGAGCTTGACTCTCGATGAGTGCGCTGGGCAGAAAGGAGGGTAGGTGATGAAGCAGCTGGGGCTCATCAATCACAGAGTGGGTCTCGTGGAAAGGCACAGCTTTGAGCGACAGACTGGCATTTGTGAGTTGCAGCAGCACCATCATTCACTACCACGGCGCTGGCATCGGTGTTAGCATCAGGTGCTAGAGCAATGGTTAGCAGCAGAGGTAGCAAAATCCGTGGCTTCTGGTGCAGTTACTTTCAGGTCATCCTTCCATTGGCTCAGAAGCAAGGCAATGTTCTCCACCCTGTTTCAAACGTGGTAATTTAACTAAATGGCTTGGATAAAAAGCAAAAATGGTTTGTGCGATAAGAGAAGTGAGAGATTGTTTTAAAATGTTGATTTCTTTCCCCAGAGACTGAAAACTTTTAAACAACTTTAACACGTAACAAACCACTGGAATACAAGCGATGGAAGAAAAAAACCACAAACATTCTGAGAGAGCATAGTCTTTTCTTATTTTTTTTTAATGAAAGCTAGAATTTTGAGAAATTCATATAACTCGTTTTGTAGTTTCAATCTGTGTGGCCTTTTGGCACCTTTTACGCCTTCCGGGGTTGACACTTACTTTCTATGAGCATAATTTTGTGTAAGCAATATGAACAGAAATGAACATTTCATTCCTTCCGTTTTGAAAATGAGGAGAAATGTAGAACTTGTAGACTTTGAACAGCCCTCAAACAGTCCATATGCATTTTCAATTCTTCATCAGGTTGTTTTTTGTTTAGAATGAGTGAAGTAACCTCTAACTTTATTGTTTCTCATCTGTTACTCAGTTAAATTGTTCCCATTTGTGGCTTTTGTACTCAAGCTCTCCTAAATTATTACAGAAGCTACAAATGAACAACTGCCTGAGGAATTAATCAGTTTTTTTTTTTGAAGGATGGACAATAACAGATCTATTTAATTCTATGCAATATTTTTAAAGGGAAGAAAGATTGACTTAGTTCTGGTTTACTGTGTGAGGTCAAGAATAGACATAAGAAAGAACATTTTAAAGGTTAAAGGCTGCACTTTACAGGGAGCTGTCAAAGCATGCCATGTTTCAGTGGTCTGCTGGACCAGGCAGAGGCAAAGGCCAGGTCAGGGGTATTTTGTGCTTTCCAAGTATACTAAGAGAACTAAGAAATAATTGGTCATTCAAAAAGTAGATGCTATGTTGTTTGTGTTGAGTGCCTTAAATCACTGATTTACTTTGTTTTCGGTGACTTCTATTCCCACACAGTTTTCAAAGAAAGCAAAGCAGTGTTTGATGTTGGGTAATTACGTTGCTCAGAAGGCCCAGTAAATTAATGATAGGACATAAATGAATGTTTTATCATTCGGGTAGTCACGATTGGTTTTCTTTGTGATGTGAAGAAGCATAGCTGTACTGATGATGAAAGTTTGACCCAGGCAAATGTATGGGTGTATATTAGCATTGGCTTATAAGAATTTTGCTTTATACAGATTAAAAAATCAGGACTAGAAACCAGCCCTTTTGCTGGGTTTAATTCATCTGGCAGATGAATTAAAGCTTTAGGGCATGATCTTAAGACAACAGGATTGAGGAATGAGTCCAGAAAGTCAACCAATGTGCAGGATATAAGGTGAGTTAATGCACTAGATCTATTCAATACAAAGATTCTGAGCTCCTTTCTTTTTAGAGAAATTACTTGGTGTTGTGGCCCGCATTGTAGGGCTGTGGAATGCTACCAACCAAGGGAAAATATATCTAAATACAAAGAAAACAAAGTGTGTTCTTTGGTTATATCAAAAGCTACATCATTTAAAAAAATAGTCAAAGCACTTAATCAAGACAGAAGACTTCTGCTATACTGCAGAAGATGATGTATCTTTTGCATGTGTGCCAGGTGCTGTAATCATCTTTCCCACAAATGGAAAAGAAAATGCGTACAGCCTCTTTTTGTGTTTGTGCAAGCACTGTAGGGCTGGCTTGGTGATACTGAGGTAGGGAGAAGCACTTTACTGTGAGTAGAAGTGTTTGTGTGATCATGCTCCTGGGGCCAGTTTCTTCACGTGTAGACTGAGAGGGAAATATTAAGGCAAGCATCGATATGAAGCTCTTACCCCTCAGGGGAGTGTTGCTGCTTGTGTTCTTCGTAGGTTTCAGCCTCAAACTACTGGTGCCTGTGCAGGAAGTGGAACCTGCATTGGTTCCAGTGGAAAACGCTCTTTTCAAAGCAGGTAGGAGCTACTGTCACCCCTACAGAAGGGGTTTGTGCCTGGGATTTGTGACGTTCAGAGTAAAATACATTTTTATGTCTAGTGCTTTGCAGGCTCAGTGCTCTCAATCTTTTGTTGTATCAAACTGTCAGTGAGGAGTGATGTACCGGCGAATCTCTTCTTGCTCCAGGGTCTTATTTGTCCGAAAGCAATCTGAAATGCAAGTAAATTCCAAGGAACCGCATGGGCAAAGCAGCTGAAACACTGTGGGGACAGACGTGCAAGCAGTGCAGGCTGTACTGAATTCGGTTGCATGGGATTTGTTCAGTTGCTAAGGAATGAAGAAAGTGATGGGATGAGACCTCTTTCACTCCTCTACATATTTGAATAAATCTGTACATTTCTTATACTAATATAAAAAGTCTTTCCAAAACCTGACAGTTATCTGTTAGTGCCCCATGATGTGTGAGCACTTGTGATGCTCAGCTGCTCAGAAAGGCATGCAAGGTGCAGCAGAGTAATGAAATTCTTCAAAGAGCTTTCTCTTGTTTTATGGATGAGGAAATGTATTCCGCTTTGCATTTAAAGGTTGTGCTGTTGGGTATCACATGGAGTTGCACTCAACAGCTGAAATAGAAGAGCCTTAAACATACTTGCTTTCGTGACATTGCAAAGTCGTGGTGAACATTAGCTAACTGGTTATCTAAACTTACATTGTCTAATTCACAATAAATATGATTCTTTCAGAGAATCTGAAATGACTGAACAACCTTACTTCTATCTTTCATGGAATCAGTTGGAGATGCTGAGTACTTGATGCTATTGAAATTGCTCAAGTAGGAGCTGAAGTAAGGCCAAGCTCTGTTTTAGGCTGTGATGTTGAAAATCTGGATCTAAAATCTGTTCTGAGGGAATCAAGTGAACCTTGGTATGGGGTGAAACTTGTTTGTATACCTACCCATGGGCACCACATCTCAGCTTGTCCAAATGTTGTGTTTGATACAGCTTCCCAGAGAGCAGTTCTCTTCATGAGGGCTGTGAACAAAGCATCTGCATTAGAACCTGTTCAGATCCAGTCATCTGTGCACAGTAGGTAATGAAAGGAGGACTGGTCAATAACAGCCTCCATTCCCTCATCACTACACATAGTAGTAGGCTAGTTGTGGGCTTTGGAGCTGAGCTTTATTTTCTCCTGTTCTCATCTTACCAGTTGGAAAGCTCCTGATAATGTCAAGCTGCCTCATCCCTCACCAGCCAGCACCAGCTTTCATGTTTGTATGGGTGCTGGCACTTGGAACACACATTGCTTTCTCAAAAAATAACTGCATTCTCACCAGTGCTTACCAACTCCAGCAGGTGATGGCTGAGCTAAATTGTAACCTGAGATCTCTGCTGCAGGTGGATTTTAGTGCAGTGCAGATGCATGGTGACGGAAGATCCTGATGAAGGAGGGTGTGTGTGTGTATATATGCAAATATTGTGTATACGTGGCAGTGCTTCACAAAATCTCAGAGAGAGAGAAGGTGCCATGTTATACCTTCAAAATATTTGTGTATGTTCTTTGGTTTAAAAAAAAAAAAAACAACCAAACAAAAAACAACCTAACTAGGGTAAGTGAATAAAAATGAGAAACTGAAAAGCAGAGCTAAGGGAGGTAAAGGAAACTGTCCAAGGAGACTGTAATTAAACCATGGGAATTTCTGATTCTAAGGCACCCGTTTAGCTCAGTTTGTCAGGCCCAGCTGTCTGATTATTATTTAGAGTGAAATGTCTGGCTTGTTCACTTTATTTATTCACTTTAATCATCTTGCAGCTCCTCCCTAACTCCAGGGCATTGCTGGTGGACAGGAGATTTATAATTTGGAGATATCCTCGGCCTGAAAATGGGTGAATTGCTACAGCTGTAGCACAGGTGTCATTTCATAGCAGTAGATCCTCTGATTTAAACCAGTGGATGTTATCGGCTAACATGAACAGGGCTCATTCAGCAGGCAGCAATATATAATTGGGAAACTATATGGTGGTGCATCATTGTTAGGACAAAATCTAGGGGTAGGAGGTATTGTGATAGAGCAAACAGCAGGCTATCAATATTCTCAGCAGCATTATTAGTATTTATTGAAAATCTTTTGTGAAGCACTGCAAGTTTGCACAGGGGTGATTTACATCACGTAATTAGGATGCCTAAAACCATATAGGGAAGGATAGATCCTCAAAGCACCATGTACTTGATTGTATTACACTGCAATACTATTCTATGGGGATTAGAGCATTTTCTGTCAATGCTGATTGCATGGCAACAAAATGAGTAGTTTGTTGCACACGCTCCTGGGTCTGACTGATGAATTCTAGACTGTACCTTAACATCATTTGATACTGCACTATCTAGGTGCTGCTATCCAGCAAAATAGGGTGCAAGTGATGTGCCACAAAATGGTGGTCTCCCATTTTCCACAAACCACACTGTGCCTACACACACACACGTAGTGCATGTAAAGCTAAGGAGTGGCAAGGTGAGGCAGGACTGAAGTCCCTGCATGGGGAATGTGGCAAGTGAATTTCTTCCCATGTGGGAGCTGTTAGAGTTTGTGAAAGCCTCCATGACCCCTCCTTGTGCTTCTTCCTTAAGCACTCACCTGGCGGCCAAGCAAAATACAGTGGTGACAGGAAGATTTTGCTGCATCAGGCATGAGAGGGGTGCTCCCCAGGGCTAAGGTTTTATGAAGAGCAGAGGCACAGAGGAAAGGTCCAGGAGCATTTCTAAATGGACCAATCAATACCAAATCCATTTTTTCAACATTCATTCACAGGAAGAATAACTGTGTCTAACTTAATCATTCCTTACAGAAAATAAACAGGCACATTGTCAGCCCATGAGAAGAATCATTCAGTAATGCCAAGATAATGTTTCTACACAACTGACTGGATCAAAGGTGAAATCTAATTGATTATGTGTTAAATATTCTCTCTCTTTGACACAACACTCTCTCTCATACAGACAGTGAAAATACACGCAGTAGGCCAAACAATTTCCTTCTTGTTGCCATAGAAATTTCAGGAGATTATCCAGTAGCTTAGCTGGATTGCTTCTAGAGGCATAAGGTTTGGTCCTTTGTCACTTAAATGATGTAAATCAGAAATGGCTTTGCTTAACTCTGTGAATTGTAGAGCTGGTGAAAGCAAGAAGAGAACCTGTGCCATGCTGTTAGAGGCTCTTTTGTTGATATTGTAAAACTAAATGAAAGCAATGGCTGAATTACGCACATGATCTGCTGTATGTCTTTTGTGGTAAAGTTCAAAATCCTGGGTGGACTGTTACAGGTTTTTTGGGAATTTTGTTAGTCGCCACTGAAGTCTTTGGGGTAGGGCTTGAGTGCTGTTAAAACTTACAGTACATCTGTATCCTTCACAGTGGGATTTTTGTCTGCGTATGGGAATAAAAAAAAAAAAAGAGGAACTAAGTGCATTTGAGCAAAATAACTTGTCTGGAGTTGCAGGCAAATCAAAGGCAGGGTAGGAGCAGATCTCCTGTCCCTCCTGCTCCCACTTTACAAGACAGTGTCTGTGAGTAAAAGGGCAGTGCTGCAGGTAACCAGAAGACAATGCTCCATTACCCGTTTTGATTTTACCAATATGCATGTGTCAAATCTGGTTTGTAGGCTGAGATCCAACTGAGCATCCCCATAAACAGCATATGACTATGACATCCAGCTGCGGTCAGTTGCTGTTGTGTTGAATTAATCAGTTTGGCTCTCTGTACTCCTTGTGGGAAGGCAGAGCCAAGGGAGTGAAAACAAATGAGACAGAGCATCTTCTATGCCAGGCATATGGACTGGTAAGAGGGCATTTGACCCTTGCCCAGGACACCCACAGCTCTACAAGTCTCTGCTCACCTCCTGCCACAGTGCTTGCCCAGAAGGGATCTCTGGTCAGCTGAGGGAGATGTTGTGATGGAGATGCCTGGGAACTGAGATTCTCCTTGGGCCCAGCCTTGCTACCAGAGTGGTGAACTGGCCCATACGCTGCTCCAGGCACAGTGAGGGGGTGACCTGGTGCAAATGCAGACTCTAGGCCTAACCTTGGGCCCAGTCAACATGACTTACGTCCTGCAGTTTTGCCATTGCCTGGAAAAGCTTGTACCCTTAAATCTGCCATAGTGCCTGAGAACAGCTGTGTTTGGGATTTGCAGTTTCCAAGGCTGGACTTCTTTTTTGTGCAAGTAATTATCCAAGCATCTTTTTCAAGTATGTTTACTTGGGCTCACTCCCAGCACCCTGCATGTGGAACACAAAATGCAGATGTATGTTCCCTGGGATACAGTGTTGGTTGTGCACTGGTGGTGTTCACCTCCAGGAGAGGTGAGGCTTGTGTCACACAGCAGGATTTGAGTTGTTTCTCTGAGCATCAACAGTTTCCCATCTGTAAACTGATCAGGTGCTAGGGCCAATGGGATGGCGGTAGTATGGAGATGTTCCATCACTGCAGGAACCTTAATTGCATCACAGACAAGTCAGAATCGTTCTCTGTAACCTATAAAAGTCTGGGTCTACAAAAGGAGGTTTTTGAACGAAAGGTCCCTCACCGGATAGCTGTTTTTTCAGGGATTCTTCCCCTCCCTTCCAATTATTTTGGTGAAGATAAAGATGTGCCATATTGTATCTTCTGTTTTGTGCTGTAGTATGGCAACTTCTATCTGTGAGGCAGGAGTGGTCTTGGGTACCTTCCTTGGGCAACCTTGTTATTACTTGCTCAGGTCTGTCCTCACCTGGTAATATAATATATAGTATTCTAATATATAATACCTGTCATTGATGAAGGAATACAGTATTAATGCAGTTCTGACAAGTTAAGAGGCTGCCATTCCAGAATGAGCTGTATGTTCTGTATTAACTTTAGGGGGAATGTTGTGCACTTTCACATTTGGGCCATCTGTAAAAACAGCAGCTCCATGACTCATGATTTTATTTTTTTTGTATTTGAAGTCAAAGAAAAATTAATCTGGCCCATCTGCAGCCTGACTTGTTTAGAAAATCTGATTGCCTCCCAGACACCAGCCATCCATGCTCCAGGGATGACAGTCTTTCCACGTTCTAATTAACTGAGGACAGAAGAAATCGTCCCCAAACTTTCCTATCTTTGTGCCTGCAGCTGTAAATTCAGAATTCAAATAATTTGAGGAGGAATAATGTTGTGAAGTGTCACACAAGATTTGCAAATGCCAGTATTTTTGAAGGAGCTGTGCTTAGAAACATGCACTGAATATTGCACTGAAATTTGACATTCACTGGTTTAATGCCTTGTTCTGCCAAACCAGCCTGGTAGAAAGGGCTCTAGAAAGCACCCACATAATTCAGATTAGTAGTTTAAGCGGGGGATTACAAAGGTAAGGGCTAACATTACCGAAGGTACAGATCTTTGGTATCTTCTGTGTTCCTTGCTAAGCTAAGCCACTGACAGACTGAGAGTCATTAGGACTCTTTTCAGAAATAAAATGCGTCAGGAGAAATGGCAGAGGCATGAGGCTCAGCTGCTAAATAAAGAAATTTAAATGAGCAGTATCTTGAACTCCATAGATTTATGTTATACCAGCTGCCTGAAAGAGACAAATGTTAGTTATTCAGGAGGAATCACATGCAGTGAGGTCTTGTCTTACATGTTAAGAACACTATGATAATGGTTACTGCTGCATGGGAGTGGGTAAGATGAAGGATGTCCATAAGGATTCCTCTGTGATGACTACATTTTGTCAGCTCTTACCTTTTACCATCAATCTTAGATATGTGCTATTTTTCAGTAACTCTTGCTTGGAACCTTAGATTGCATAGGAAAGAATGAAGATTGGCTGGGGGGAAAGAAGCCTAAAAACATGATTAAAAACATTCCCTAACCAGAAGATGAATGAAAACAGCCTAACGTTTTATCTTTACCTCCAGATTTGTTCTTCAGTAAAACTGGAAATAACTCCTTAGCTGCAGGACCTCACTCATCACAGTGGCTCTGAGCGATCTGTGTGCTCCCATTTACACCAACACTGATTTCCCAACAGAAATCTGTGTACAGATGAGTGCATTCAGGGCTGTTCCAAATCCCATCAGTCTAGTCGGGGTCTTTCAGTTGCTCACAGTGGTCTTTGGGTCAGCCCTATAATCATTAATAACAAGTTAAAAATGGCAGCTCCAGTGCTCTGGTTACCTCAAAAGTAACATTTTGTGCTGCAGCAAACCTCAGTAGTGACTGGTCTATTTCATCTTTACCACTAACCATAATAGGTATGCACTAGGAGTGTGAAAAAAGGGAAATGTCTTCTGCTTTTTGATTCCCAAGTGTCGTCTTTATGTAGGTATGCCTGCATTGCTGTCTGTCAAACTCTAGATGCCCTGGCAATGAATTAGAATTCAGCACCCACTGAGTATTGTGCTGAACACTTTAGAAAATAATCATTTTAAAAGAATGACAGATTGAGTGCAAATGCAGTCCCAGAAGTTTTGCATCCACTTTATGCATGACTCAAATCCAGGGTGTCTAGCTGGTTCAAACAGTTTGCAATGATTTTCATTCTTGTAGCTCCTGGTTGCTTGGGAATGTACAATTAAACAGCCAGCTGTTGCATGGTTACACCAGTAAATGTGTGTGCTATCCCGTGCCTGTGCAGGCAGCATGAATTCAAAAGTTCAGGTGGGCTCTGAAATATTACTGTTTGTTAATAGAGTGGATAGGAGCACTCTACAGATAGCAAGAGAGTCAGCAACCCATGAAAGATGACAGAAAGCAGACACATTTTTAAGGCAAATCAGCAAGATGAGTAAAATGCTGGGAACTAAGCCCACATCTGTAGGCAGGTTACCTGTAAGAGGTAGTGCTGAGTGGCTTTTTTTAAGCGGGAGGACTTGGTGGTTGATGTGAACTTTTGGATCCCCAGACTTATGCTGGTACAAGACAGTATTTGTAAACAATCTGCTGTAAATCAGCTGATGAGCAGTATTTTGCTTGCTTTTGGGTGTTTTTCTACTGAGAAACCTGAGAAAGTAAACATAATGTAGTCACCCTGCTATGGAAAGCAGTATTAAAAGTGTAGTTAAAGATCAACATCTTTGACCATTCACACCTATTTTTATTTCTAGTGATGTGATCCTGGAAATTTTAATGAAATCATGCTGTGCAGAACAGCTCCTCTACATCTGTTCCAGGATGTGAGATACTACAACAATATCTTGAGTAGGTTTTACTAAATGACGTAAAGGATTTGTAAAGAGGATGAAAGTCTGCGCCCAGTGGAGTTGTACGGTGCTTCAGTGCGCACATAAGCAGTGAAAGAGCAAGACAATCAGAGTCTGGCTGTACAAGCTACATGAAATGATTAGCTCCTAGTTTCTGAAGTTCAAGGGGCGAACTTGCATGAACCCATACGCCCAGCTTCCTCCCCATGGAAATTAGGTATGAAACAGAGACAGGAGCTCATCCGTGGACATCTGGACCTGTGATCTGGCCAGAAGCTTGGCTCCACACTGTAGATGACACTACTTATTGCAGCTACTGATTACATAAAGGTGCACGTGTAGGGCAGTTACTATTTTAGCTGACAAAGAATGTATGGCTTGGTTTGCCTTGTGTCAGTTCACTTGTGGTTGGCACTGCAGAAGTCATTTAGTAGATTAGAGCATCTTACCATGTGACTTTTTGGTGTGCTACATATTCCTCATGGAAATTTCTACAAGAGGAGCTCTAACAGAATGTCAGACTTAAATCTGTCTGCTTGCGATGATTGAAATTTCACACTTCTGTATTGTTATTCTTTCCTAATAGAAACACACTAGTGTTTATTTGACTACAGCTTGATTACTCGAGCAGTAGTTTAAACAATTTGAAGGGAAAATGTAGGCTATATAAAACATGTGCAGAAGATGAGAAATGTCTGTGCATGGAAGGCACATGTTTCATTAGCAAGATGTCTCTTTATGGTGCAGCAGAAAGAGGAGGATGTGGGCAGAGGGTGCCAAGCTTTGTGTCCCACAGGGATCATGCTGGAATTAGAGATGAGAATGTTGTTGCTCCTGTGAGCTGGCATGTTTCCAATTATGTCATTTTTTCAGCAAAAGCATGTTCCCACAGAAAGCCAAATCCAATTTTAGAGTAGTTCTGAAATGTGACCTGCCCTAAGCTCGATAAATGATGCTTTCCATAATCATTGGTGGAATTTGCTTCAGATAAGTGACCGTACCTCATAGATGCTGTGAATTTACTTACTCTGGAACATACAAGGGAGATTTACAAAGGCTTAAAGAGGAAGCAAGTAGCTCGTTCCTGTCATCAGATGAAGCTATTCATTTAACTAGCCTTTGTTCTCTTGTACATCCGCGTTTCATTTGCGCTCATATGCCTGATCCTTTGTGTTGGTGTGACGGTGCCACTCAATCAAGCACTGAGTTAATTAAGAACGTGTCTTTTACCTTGCTATGTACAAAGCTCTATTTGGCATTCCTGTGATGCTCAGGAAGGTTTTCAATTAGGTGTGCCACCTCCACGTTTGAGCTGTGGCAGTCTTAATCTGTTTGATCAAAAGAAGGAGCAAAATCTGCCTGAGGTGACCGATGCTTGGAGTGGTTCCACCCTGATTTGTTTCTGTTTTGAACTTGGTGGTTCATAATGTGTGAAGCAGACACTAAGCACTTTCAGGGAATTGTGCATGCAACAGACACTTCATACCTCTGCCCTGAGGAGTGCTTGGTTTAAACTGTGCCAACCACATGGTGTAGCCAAGAGAATGTTAATGGGGTTGAAGTCAAGATGAGTGCCAAAACAAATAAATAAAATGAAACAATGTGAAAATACTGTTTAAAGCAGCATAGTGGCTTAACAGCATGTGCAAAATGAACCTTGATTTAAAATCTCAGTTGTATCTGGGTAGGCTCTGCAGAGTGCACAGACACCAGGCTACATGGTGCACAGGTCAGAAAATTCCTTTTTCACAACTTACCCAAGTTCTGCTTTCAGACGCTGGCCACGGGTAAGCACCTTCATTTCTCATCATTGCAAGTGAGCTTGGCCAGCACATCTAGCACTGGTCATCGTTTGGGGATGGCAAGAGAGTTTACTTAATGCAATTTATGCAGGCAGGGTCTTTTTAATGTGGAGTTATGAATTGCAGTTTCCCCCATATCTTTTTGAAAGCAAAGGGGGATGTTTAATACAAGACTGAGTTAGATTCGTATTTATGTACGCGTGCGATCAATGGGGTCTGGTATGCTACTGGTAAGTGCCAGGGAGTTTTGTCTCCAGTACTAAGTAAAAAAAAAATAAATAAAAATCCAGTCACATTAACATGCAGTGTGTGTAGGTGAGGAAGAGATCTGATTTCCTTTCTCTATTTCTGGATGAAAATGCGGATATAATGGAAATAAAATGACTTGCTAATGACTTTGGTAATGCAGTATGTCTTAGAAGGGTATTTAGATGTGAGAATGGTAGTTGAGAAACAACTCAAATCGTAGCTTTTGGCACTTAACTGTTCCGTTCTAGCCACTAGCTTCCTTTTCTGAAGGAACAGATTGCCAGAGCAACAACTGCAGCTTTAGTTTAGCTCACAGTGAATGAATGCCAGGGCTGAGATTCAGGAGATTTTGTCAAAACTCCCATTGGCTTCAGCAGGGCACTACTTCAGTTTTCAGCACAGAGTTCCTGGGATCCCTGAATGGTCCAAAATAAGTTTTTAAACTTTTAAGTACAAAATGAGGTGTAATTAAGACTAGACTGAGGACTGACTCTTAAAATGTGTGTTCACACTGGGCATGTGAATGACTGAATAGGTAGCAGTGCAGATATAACATCTGTAAGAACAAAACTGCTAATTGTGTTTTTATGCTGGTTTTCTACGTGATACTTAGATTGTAAGAACAGGTCTAGCATCTGTTAGCTTTCTTTTAAACCTTTCAGACATACAAGTGTGTATTTCTCACGCTTACTGAATCTATCAATCTGCTTTCAGCTCAGCAATATCATTGCCAAAATGCTTTTGTGACTCCAAAGATGGTTTGAGTGCCTGGAGCAAGTGAGACATGTATTAGATTTGTCTGAGGTCTTTTTAAGTGTCTAGAGAGAGACAGCAGCTGCAGAAGGTAGTGCTGTTTTCTGCCAAGGCTGAAATTAAGGAAGGCCTTATGGAAGATGACAAAAGTTTTCATTTTAAGCCCAGGTTTATGTTACAGGTTCCCAACACCTCTGAGGATTTCTGTCATGAGATTGTTAATGAGAAGCCCCTTCAAGAAAGATCAATTGTTCAGATTCTCTTCTGTACTAGCATGAACACCTTTATTGCGTGGAATCACTTTTTAGAGGAAGTTCATCAGCTCTCACTGATGATGGCTGCCTTTGTCCCGTGCTGTTGTCTGTTGTCTGGCCTGCCTATTCATTCAGTAGTGGAAAAATATTTTCATACATACCCTGAAGGACATACGCAGACCATTATTTTTGCAAGTATGCTACTCACAGCGTGGATGTTTTCCAGCAAATGAGGCAGGAAACTGTCAGCAGAAGTCAGGGTGAACAGACAAACAGGTTGAAAATCAGGGAGAAAAGGGGCACGCTTTCCATCACGTATGTGGTCCTGAATGTCTATGGAAAGGATGAGAGGAGAAGTCCTTTCTTTTCTTTATACTAGTGGGTTGTACATATGCAGGCGAAAGGAACACCAGCTATCATACAGTATGAAAATGCCCCCAATATACCTAAAGACCCATTCCATGTAGAAATATGTGCTAGCCTATTCTCATTGCCTAATGTTAGCCTATTCTTATATAATCATATACATATATGATATATACATACAATACATATATTCACAATTCTAGTACTACCCTAAGCTCCATATAATCCTGATATTAGCTCATTGTTATGCTCTAGTATCAGAAGAAAGTCTCATGTTTTGTTGTCGATGCAGTCTTTGAGCGATGTATTAAAGATACATACTGAAACACTGCACTTCTATAACCATGTGCCTGATTCCAACAGACACATCTGCAAAAACAAGGGAAAAAATGTGCAGAGCAGGGGAGCATCTACTCAGTCTGGAAAAAAAAAAAAGACAGAGTTAAGCCCAACCAGGTCTTTTGCAGAAGTCAGTGAGAGGCTTAGGTGTATTAAGAGCTTCTCCATCATTCTCTTCTCCAAAGTTCCTTGTGGCTTCAGCTCTGGGGTCTCTCATTCAGCTATGCTGTATTGTCTGTATTAGTATGGATGTAGTGAGCACCCTGGAGAGTGAAATTAAATGTAGATGATGATGGAATGCTGAAACTCAGCAAAATTACAGTTTCAATTACCCAACGACAAATATGGATCAGAGACACGTTCCTAAACCCACCATTCTATCTGGTTCTCAAATGAATTTGAACTCACATACAATTTCCTTGTTCAGTTGAAACCTGTCTTATTTCTGCTTATGGTCCATTTATTTTCCTGGGACAGCCATTAAAGATGTTTAGTCTGGGAGGCACTAAAAATTGCTTTAGAAATGAGCTAATATCACTATTGGGAAATGATCTTCTTCCATTTCACACTCTGTGTCTCAGAATGACGTCTGGTGCAAGTCCAGAGGCTGAAATTAGAAGGTATGCTGAAGCTGCTTAAATAACCCAAATTCACTGTGGGTGGTTTCTCCAGGAGTATAAAACTGTCTCTCGCTATTTGGGTGATGTCAGCATCTTCTGAGACCTCTAGGCACTGCTAAATCATAATCTTATAATAATAGATATGCAGTATAATGAGAATTATTATTATAAATGTTGACCTAACAGTATAAGTGAATATATCAATTCTGGCATGTATATCCAAATCTGAGATAACTTATTCTGCTCTGTATGCTGTTTAAGGTGCCAAGCAGCTAGGCTGAAATGGGTGCATATTACAATGTTTGGCCCATGCCAAAAAGCAAATAAGCAGTAAGACAAAGAATAGACTTAAATACTTTTGTGGAAGATAAGCATATAAAAACTTCCAGTTTTAGTGACATAAAAGAAGTTCTGCAAAGCAAAGACTTTGGGGCAATTCTCCAGTGAAAAGCATCAGCCTAACAATCACATATGAAATTTCCCAACAGGTTGTGCCAATTTTTATAGAGTGAGTAGATTGAAAGTCAAAGATAATGTCAGATGTTGGCTACTGCCTTTAAGCAAGTGCCACATTTAAAAGTAACAGAAGAGATCAAGCTATTAGGCCTTAACGTAAACTGAGGATGTCCTGAATTGATGTTATTTTTCATGTTGCTACGAATTTTAGGGAATATGTAGTACAGTTGAATGGAGTTTCAACTTTTTCTGGTACGCTGCTCATTAAAGAAGTGTGGTTTAACAGCAAAAGAATGTATCAAGCTAGTTAGAAATTACTGAAAGGGTTATGAATGGTGGGCCAGAACTTCAGTGGACATAAATTGGCATAGCTCAGTTCAACTCGGTGAACTATTTTAAATCCACCGAGATTCCAGCTCATTATATAGAAACCTGCATCCATTTATAGATAATAGCCAGGAAAGGTTAAAATTTAAGATCACAGAAATAAAGCGTTAGTAGAGAATTCTACCTTTTCCCTTTTTTATCAAATAACAAAGTCAAAATGACCTTTGGGGATGGCATGGTGTTTGGGGTGCTAGAAATTTATATACTGTTAAAGAAGAAATCCCATATATTATTAGGAAGATAACACAGCTATGTTTTTTTTATTACAATGTTATTTTTAACTACTGTCTTACAAGAGATGTAAAAATTTAATGTCTGAAAATAAATTTTAAAAAAACAACGCACACAAAACAAACAAACACAATAAGAAACTACAATCTTTTGGACATATATTCATACTGATTTTGCCGTGTTCAGGCACAGTCCAGATTTTTACTCCAGCATTTCTCTTTAGACATCTTAAACCAAACTGCTCAAATGGAAATTAAAATTCTACACTGCAAGCTATAAAAAGTACAACATCAAGCCTTCTCCTTTCTGTAAAGAAGATTGCTGTGCTGGAGGTTTGCTGGTACCCAACAGCAAGGGCAGAGTTGTTGCAGCAGTTTTGTATTAAACACATCCTTTAAAACTGGCTGGCTTTTACCTAGAAGGTTTTGTGGTGAAGGGTCACCCCACTATCATGAGTAGCTGAGGGAGATGTGAAAAACAGCAGGCCAAAACTTCTGCTCCCTGTTCTCAGTGCTGTGCTTGCATTATGGCAGCCTTGGGCTTCATCTGTAAAGTAATTGCACAGCACTGGTTGGAAAGGACCTTGAAAGATCATCAGGTTCAAGCTTTTGTGGGAAAAGGGAGTCTGGATGAGATTATCTAGCACCCTGTCCAACTGCATCTTGAAATCTTCTGATGACGGGGACTCCACCATGTCCCTGGGGACGCTGTCACAGAGACTGATGTTATGGGCAAAAATTTCTTTCTAATATCAACATGAAACCTCTCCTGATGAAGTCTGTACCTGTTGCCTTGTCTTCTCCACGTGGCTCCTTGTGAAGAGAGGGTTTCCATGCTTTTTGTACTTACTCTGAGTACCGAACCACTGTGAAGAGGCCCCTGCGTGTCTTCTCCAGGATCAAAAGACCTAACTACTTCAGTCTATCCTCATGGGGCAGGTTCTCCAGCGCTCTGATCACCTTCATAGCCCTACTTTTGACCCTCTCCAATCTGTCCTTGCCTTTTTTGAATGTGGGGACCAGAACTGGACACAATACTCCAGGTGCAGCCTGGCAACGTGCCCCAAACTGGTGTACTAATGTGCCACTGAGAGTCAAGTTTTGGAGAATAAAAGGAGAGTATTGTTTAAGCTGTAAACTATGTTGTGAGTTTATGCAGCACTCTGGCATTTGAGAAATAAAGCTGACAGGCTGCTATGGTCCTGACATTTCAATGTATTTTCTGATAGACTGCAATCATAAAGAGGCCCAGGCACACATGGGTGCATTCATTTTTCCCTTGAACTGGAATAAGTCAGGAGCAATGGAATTACATCCAAGTAAGCCCTGGTAGCATGGGTAGCATTGAAACAAGGCTCATTTAGCAGCGAGATGTTATGAAAGATGTTATTAACCCTTCCCACAGAAACTCATCTGTACCCTTTTTCAATGCAACAGGAGAAGCTGGTTGTGATACACAGCCAAAGAGCTAATTCAGACTCCATTATCTGCTGCTTACGATTTTAACCCTTCAGGCTGAAATTGTCCGTGCCTAATCTGGGTCCCGGGCTTACTGTCTTCTGAGGAAAGCTGCAGTTGGGGGCGAGTCAGCCATTTCTCAGAGGGCAACGTGGATGGAATGCTTTGTTTTGTCAGTGTTAGAGAACAAAACAGCTCTCTGCCAGCTCCCTGAAAGATTCGAAGCCTTCCGGGTCACAAACGAGCCTTAACGACGCTCCCTGGGGTGGGGAGTGGAGGGGTTTTCCGATCTGCCCCTTTGACCCGGGGCCCCGGTTTCGGTTCTGCCGCTCGTGTCTCTGCCGTGCTGCCCGGAGGTTTGTCCTGCTGGCAGCAGGTCGGCTGCACGCAGCGGCCTCTCGGGTTGTGCCCTCAGGGTCTGGCTCGTCCTTCAACCCGCTTGGGGACGCCGAGGGAGCCCCTCGCCCTTCTGGTGCTGCCCAGGTATGGTGGGGCTTGTGGGTTGTGATGGAGGGCACCGTGTTTTCTTCTCCTCTCCTGATGCAGCAGGGAGGAATGCTGCTCGGGAGGTTTTATTCAGTAGCAAAGTAAGCCCAGGTTAAATGAAGGTGAGGCTGCGAAGTAAGCTAAGAAATGTTGGGGAGCTTTGTAGGCTAATGGCGTGCTCAGCTCTCATGCGTGTTGGTAGTTCAGTGCGTAATCCTCGTCCATAGAACTTGTCTGTTGGATTTGCTCTCTGCATTTCCTTTGGTCAGGTCGGCGTGCAGCAGACAAGCCGTTTTTCAGTGCATCTCGTCCACAAGTTGCCCTGCATTCCTAACGGCTCTTTCCCCTCTTGGGATTCATGAGGGTTTTCAGGGCAGTATCTGAGTGCTTCTGTGTTCTGGAGGGTCTGGAGGGGTGAGGTCATGCCTGCCTACCGCTTAGCTGTGGGAAAGTCAGTCTGCGCTGTTTTAAAAGAGGATTATGTTGTGTCACGTCTTTCTAAGGACCTGCTAACGCGAGATACCACGCCTGAAAAGCCTGACCGAGTTTCTGCTTGGCGTGCACTGCAGAAACGCGCCCGGTCGTTTGTGTCTTATTCTGTCAGTCCCAAATGAAGTAAAGGCTGTGCACCTTGAAGGGAGTACCTCACATGGCGACCCAAATCCTGGGATTGTTTGCTAGCTTTATCAGAAACGCGCTCAGCACCGCATGGCAGTGGCTTGGCACGTGGACAGCAGGTCTGAGCGTTGTCCACTTGTCTGGACTCGAGAACTGAGTTGTCTGGTTTCGTTGCAAGATACCTGCTGGGACTTGATCTAACCAGTACCTCCAACTGCTGGGCATGCATTTGCTCTTGAGGGTCTAAGGTGTGGAGTTGTTGGCCTCTTATATTTACTTACAGCCTTCTTACTTGTGGAGCAGTTCTTCTCTTGTTGATTGGTAAGGACGTTGCTTGCAAGCCTGTTCTTTTTGCGGCTGTATACAAACTAATGTATGAACACAGAAATGTGCTGGTTTTGTTTGTTCACCTTAGTCTTTCACATGTAAGCATATGCATAAAAAAGCATAGGCCTTGTTTTGCTGGGCTGGTAGGTGACCCTGCACATAGCAGAGGGGTTGATGATCATTGCGGTCCTTTTCAACCCAGGCCATTCTGTGATTCTGTCATTTGCTTTTTATGGTGAAGTTCTGTGAATGACTGCAGTTGGATTCCTGTGCTTATGTACAATAGAAAGCATGTTTCATATTTTGAGCCTAATGTAGCTTTTGGACTCAAATATTCATTGTTGTTCACTTTATAAGTTATTTATTTATTTATTTATTTATTTGTTTATTGTTTTCTATTGCTCAGTGAAAATTCTATACGTGTATTTTTTAATGGCGAATTCTAAGGTAACTCATTGTATTGGCTGGTTGATCGAGCAACAGGACCTAATTAAAAAATGAGTTTTGTAGGATGAAATTTGTACAAGAATTATATTTCTTTTGAACATTTCACTATTTGAGCTGTCATAAACCCTGTATTTTTCACCTGAATGCTGTGTCCTATTATAGTTAGATAAAAACAGTGGTAACCCCTGTTTCTTCACAGTATGTTTTCATAAGTCATAAAATTTATTACTGAAAATATTCTAAGTAGGAAATTTATAGAGTTGTCGGTACAATAAACATCTGAGTCTCAGGCTTTGGCAATTATGTATGAGATAAATGTAGCAGAACTCAGTGCAAGATCTTACTGAAGATTGAGGTGATAGATGTCTGAAATACCGTTGATTGAAGACGCTCCCTCATGGATTTCTCCCACGTGCTCATTAGCACCATATCCAGGTGCATGGATAATCTGGGGCAGATGCATATTTCAAGACATACGTGTGCAGGTATTCATGTTGTTATACTTCCAGCACCAGAAAGTTACTGCTGACCATGGGTATTACAGCATGTCTGGATCCCCACGTTATTCCTGATCGTGCCAGCTGCCCAGGATAAAGCGAGGCCCTTATCTGATGTGATGATCTCAGCACGATGCTGAGGGTAATGATAACAGGTACAAAAAATGGAAAACTGACGTATGCAGAGAGGCGTGAACTATTCCTAAATGCTGCTACAGTTCTACCACTAAAGCCAGTCTTCTAATGGCTTCAGGCAGTGTTTATATATTCCACACTGCTCCTGAGGAAATCAAATGAGCAAGCAAGTGGGACAGCTGTCCCCAGCATGTTTGCAAGCCAACCTTTATTCTAGGTTAGACTCTTAAAAAAGCTAATGTTTGCAAAGTGCTGTAATCCACTTGTGTCAGGTGTGGATGCATTGTAGAACAAAGAATATTAATATTATCGTTTTGAAGTAAGAAAATACCATTTCCCATTACTGCTCTTCCAAGTGGCATTCCTGAGGGACTGGATGGCAAGGCCCTTATCAAGCTGGCAGTGTGCATTTTGATATGAGAAGGTACATGTTTGTTTCTAGTATTTGTATTAAAATAAAAACCAACACAAACAGAAATCTTGAAGAGGTCCTTGGAGATGCAGGAGAAAAGGGGAGGTCACCAGTATTGTTGCAGATGGGTCAGTCATACTAAATGCAATTAAAAAAAAAAAAAGTGCAAATCGTCATTGCACCGAAATGAGTTTTCTGTAGAGGAAAATGATGTGGCTTGACATAGTGTAACCAGACATAATGTGATGTGATGTTAGAAATGAGAGGTACCATAGATAGTTGTGATAGTAGTGTGTATTTTTTGACACACTACCTTTGCTATGTGTGAGCTGGCAGATGGTGCTCTGTGGTTCACCGAGCACCAAATTGCTTTCAGGTAGGCAAGCTTGCCACATCATGATACGCAAACATAAACCAGCCCCCACGGTTGTTCAGTCCAGATGACTGAATGTGCACCGACACACTTTTTTGTGTTTGGGGCTGGTGTGTAAGCACAGGTGCTGAGCTAAGAAATGATAATTACAAATTGGTAAGTGAGAAAGATCCCTGCTGCTGTTGGAGACAGAAATAGAGCAGTGTGGCTTTTGTCGTGCTCTTGAAGAGCATCAGGCTGGTTGAACCCTCTAACACTGCCCAGCCAGCTGGGATATGATGAAATGCGAAGATTAATTGTGAGTCACTGAGTCCAAATCCTTGTTCTGTGATGTTTCCAGCGGTCTGCAGTTCAGCAGCAATAACAGAAGGTTGTTGAAAGTTCATGAATTTGTTGGTAAATACTGCCTTTGACCAGAAAAAGGAAGGGAGTTGCAGTCAGTGGTTGCCTGGTGTGGGTTTTTTACTGCCTGGATCAGTATTGCTACAGATGGGTGTAATTCTTTTCTGTCGAGTCCTTTGTTCTTCTGGCAAAAGGAGAGCTCAGGTGGATGTCCAGGTATATATGCAGAACAGGAAACACTGTGTGACTGTAAGAATGGGAAAATGTTCAAAGAAATGTGTTGTTATATGAAACTATGACAGGGGAGCGTGACATGTAAGGTGTGTGAGGGAGTTCTTCCAGTGCTCAGCATTCATGGCGCTCCAGACTGAGTCCCATTCTGTGGCTAATGATCACTTGGCTGGTTTGCATTAATGTATGGATTTGAGATTTGAGTAGGCAGACAGCACTCCATTAGCTGGAATAGCAGTAGGCTGGGATGGGCGAAGCGGTAGAAAAAGCTGAGATAACACCACTATGCTGGCATTCTCTGTGTACTTATTTAGACCAGCTCTCTGATCCATTAGGGCTTATTAGCTATGATTCAGGGCTGGCCCAGGTAATTTCACTCCATCTCTGTCTGCTGCTCCCTGATGCACTAGGTTTTAGGTATAGTGCTGGAGGAAAAAAAAAATTATTTGCCATCTGTTACATCAAATGGGTCCTGAAGGAACCTGAATGGAGGTGCAAAGGCGTTTGTTCTGAGGGAGGTGGTTTGGGTTATAGATGTTGCTGCATCTTGGCTGACTGCGAGTGATCCTTCAGTTGTTCTACCACAGCACTGTGTAAAGTTAGAAGTACCTTTTCTGGAAGGACTTTGGGTGATGCTTGTGATTTCTGTCCTGTCATTCAATACTTGCTTGTGATCAGAGTCCAGACTTTCAAGTAGTCCTGTTGTAAAGAGCTCCTGCTGTGCTGTTCTCCTTCTCCCTCTAAAAGAAGGCGCACACCAGTGCTTTTAACTTGTGTAGCAGGTGTGTGGTGTCTGCAGTGGTTGTGGGCCCCTCAGGAGGATGGTGGATTTCTCCGCATACCTGGATTTATTTCCCAAGGATAGCGATGGGAACGTCTTGATTTTTGTCTTGGTGTGGGATCAGAACAAGGCAGGGCATTCCCACCAGCCCCATGTTATATGTGTGTCATAGAAGGATTTCTGAGATGGCCAGTACCTCCGCAGCATTAAACCTTTCCATAGCTCCTCTTAGACCACAAAGATCTCCAGTTAATTTGTTGTTACAGTTTCAGTGCAGGGTTTCTATGCTGAATTACGCAAGACCTAATTATTATTGTTACACAAAGTACATGATTTTCTTTCTTTTTTTTTTTTTTCTGCTTCTGTGCAGAGCATTTTTAAAAACCCACAAATATCTCCCTCTGCTTTCCTTTTCAGAAGCCTGTCTGGCTATTCTGTAAATGTAGCTTGATTCACACACACATTTTTCTGATTCACTGTAGAATAACCCGCATTGTTTTAAAAGTTGTAATTATAAAGCCGCACTCTTAAATAAAACAATAATTATTTCAATGCAAATATTTGCAAAGCCAACATGCATGACTGAAATTAAAATATTCTGTCCCCGTCCTGTCCAGTGCTGGATTCCTGCCCGTCCTGCAGCGCTGTGCATTCATCTGGCATACTGCAGCAGAGGCTTCTCTGCAGGCAGAGATATGGCAAACCAGCAGCAATCTGTGACCAAATCTGTGATGGGTACAAATTGTCACAGTCCTGTGGTCTTAGTGGACAATTTAAATGTTCTCTTTTTTTAATTTTTTTTTAAATTTTTTTTAAAATTATTTTTTAGCACAAAAATCATGAAAGTAATTCTGTCTGATGAGGCAGATCTTCAGTATTCTCCTCCCTCTCATCCTGTGGGTATGTTGTTTTTTTTTTTTAATCTTCAGAGAGGGTAGGGATGCGACGTATTTCTGACATAATTGATGCATTTCTGACACAAATGGCTGGAGCTCTGTTTTCTAACTTGCTTATTGTTTAAGCTACGCTTGGCATAGTACCTTCCATTATTTCCACGTTGATCTGCTTGTGACTCTGCTAACCTTTGGCAAAACCAGGATGGAGTTGGATCTGGCACGCTTCCTATTCTTACAACGCTTGGTCCAGATCCAGTATGCCATAGAGCAGGTGCTGTGCAGGAGGGGCCACACGTACAGAGCTGGCTCCTGCAGAGCTGAGCACAGGAGCAGAAGAGAAGCTTTTGTCTCAGAAGAGAAGGGCTGTTTGTGTGCCGAGGTGGACTCCATTAGCTTCTATGGAGGAGGAAAAGGAGATATTTAAAAGAGAAGGGGGAAAAAAAACAAACAAGCAAACAAACAAAAACAAGTCAAAAGCCAGAACACACAAACAGAAAGAAGCATCATTAAAAAACATGGACAAAAAAGGGATCCTTGCCTCCAGGTAGCTCTCAGCCACATGGGCTGTGTGCAGCCTTTGGCTTTTGTGTGACACATGGTCAGTGTGTGCGGTGCTGGAGGAGTGAGAGCTCATCTTGTAGAAGCAGGACAGAACTCATCAATGGCTTTGATGAGGAAAAATTACACACATACAAGGATGATTAAAACGAATCATTCTGAAAAGTGGAATTGTAATTTTTTGTTCTTGAAGTGCTATTGACTTCTTTGTTTCAATACAGCTTGTGGCTTTTTTATTATTTTTTTAAAATTAATAAAATATTTAATAAATAATATATTTTTAATTAATTTTGACCTAGGTAAAACATAGAGAACAGCAATAAGCAAAATGGTTACATGACCCCTCAATCAAACAGACCTTACGCATATGTAGTAGCTTTGCTTTGCCAACAGATGCTTTCCATTTCACTGAGCATCCTCTCGTCTAACTTACTGTAAATCCTATTACAAATGATACATATTAAAACCAAAACAATACCTTCTTTCCACACACTTTCTGTTTGGCCTTAGAGCTGCAGAATCAGTTCTTGCTCAGCAGTGCTCCGATGCCTGCAGTGCTACTGCTCCATGGGGGATGCAGCAGTTGCTAGGGGCACAGGTAGAGCCACCTTCTGACACTTCTGCTTTGCTTTGCTGGGCACATGAACTGGGCACAGCTTCTTCCTCTGCAGGGAAACTCAAAGCTCCAGCATTAAGTCCCTGCAACTCTTTCAATGGCCCTTTCTTATGTAAGGGTAAATGTGAAAGAGCTGAGCTCTGAGGAGTCTTGGAGAGAGGGTATTGGTTTTATTTCTCTGCTTGCTGGGGGGAGGAGAATTTAGTTTTTAAACACAGAAACTTGAAACTGACTATACCAAGATTAAATATTTGTGGAGAAAGTGGGGCAGCTGTTTAGAAAACAAACAAATACAAAAACAAATCCAAAACACAATTAAAAAACTGGCCTTGTATTGATTTTTTGCTCTTTTGGGTTATGTGTGACTTTGACTGGAGGTAATCTGATTTTCAGGGATGCTGCACACCTGCAGTGTCTGAGTTCAGGTAGCTTTCCCCTTGTATGACATGATGAGAGACTGGCAACTATTTACCTGGAAACAGTCCCCTGGAATTGAATGAAGCCTCGTGGGAAGGCTGGCCTCTGAGCTGTGTGCCATCAGCTCTGCTTATGTACAGAACCAGTGCAGGGTTTGCTTTGGGTTCCATGACACTGAGCACCTTCTTAACTCTTGCAGCACAGTGTTTGAACTACACTTCTCGTTTTATTTCGTGTTTTCTGGTAGGAAGTAGAAAGCAAGTGAAGATTTTTACTACGTGATTTTTTGGTATGCTCGTGTGGTGTCAGGGTATCAGCAACAGGTCTTGTTAACAATAAGTTGTAGAAACTCTAAAGCTAGAGGGTTAAGCAGCGTCGGGCATTTCTCATTCTGTCCTTGATATATTACAGCAGGGAGAGAAGTCATACTGTGTCTTGTAGTAATGAAAGGAATTGGAAATACTGGCAAAAGCATCAGAGTAATTAAAGCAGTTAGCCTCTTTAAAAGTTCAGGCTGATAGAATCTGTTTGAACTCGTTATTCTGCCAGAGAAGCAAAAGATGTTGAGAGCTGCTTCTTTGTCTTACTGCTGCCTGTAAAGCTTCTTTGTGCCAGGTGATGCTGGTATGTATTTTTATGGCGGTCCTGCAAAAACTGCACTAAAAGCTGCTCTCTGCTGAAGATACCTTTATATATTTGCATTATTCACACAGTGCATCATTTTTTTCCATCTAGTAACGTGCTGAAACGGAGAATGGGATTCAGCTTCCACTGAAATGTGCAGTCAGGGTTGGTGCTGAGCACACACCACTGGCAGCCTGACAGGGAATCATCTGTGGGAGAGGAGTGGCTGCAGAGGTTCAGCTTCCCGTTAAATGAACAGAGAATGGTCATATCTGCAGGGGTCAGCAGCAGCGTGAGGGAAAGGGTTGTGCTGTGCTGTAGAAACTGCCTCTCCTTCAGATGTGGGCAAAAGGGGCACAGGAGAGAGAATTTGCAGCTACTCAGCTTTTTCTGTTGGAAAGTTCACAGCAAGGGATTGTTTACTCAAGTCCAGGTGCTTCTGAAAAATAAATAATGAAGTAAAAATGTAAAGTATCCCCTAATGGCATGAGAACACACTGAAAAAATCTTGTGTTAATGGATAAGAATGTTGTGGTTTTTTTTGTCCCAGTGGAAATTAGTATGAGTAAAAATATGAATCCTTGTTTAATGGTGTAAAAAGATGCCATCTTACTGTGTTTTTATGAACACTGACATTGCAGGGAAAAAAAAGGAAAAAAGCTTGCTTGCTAGAGTGTTGTATTTTGTATCTGATCAAAGAGCATAATCACTTGAGAGCTTCAGAAACAGCTGTAGTGATTGATGTCTCTTTGCTGTTGTCCCTGAAGCAGCGCTGCTGCAATGTGGGCCCTGCAGATCCACGTCAGTGCAAAGTCCTCTTGCTTGGTTTGGACTAAAACATTGCTGGTTGATATATGAGGAACAGCCTTGTGGTTAGTTACTGAGGTGCAGCTGTAATAGATAGAAGTAGCCAACTGGTAAATAGGTACATCAGCCACGTCGGCTGTTTGCAGAGTCCACACATGGCTGTGCCCTGTTCATGCCAGTGACATCAAATTGAACATCAAACAAATAGATGTGCATAGGATTTCTACCCGAGGCTGAAAGTGTTCTGAAGTTGGATGTTGATGGGTTTTTTTATTTGTCTGTTTTTCCCCACTTCTGGAATTTTAAGGCAGCTATAGAGTGGTTAAGCAACTTGTACAAGGTTATTTAAGTCCAAAAGCCAGGAAGAGAACCTAATTATTTCACAAGATAACTCTCATCTACCAAAACCGATCTTTGCATAAAACATGAGCCAAGAAAGGCATTATTATTTTTGTCTCAAAGTAATGTATTCGTGCTTATATTTAAGAGAGGTGGGAGGAAATATCAAGATCTCTCTCTTCCAACTATTTGATTGACAAGCTTCTGCTGTGCTTTTAAAAAGTTTTATAACATTGATGTTTGATAAGCTAGTGTGGATGTGTGTGTATGTACATGGGCTTTTTTTTGCATGCAGACTTTTTGCACAGGGATATTTGCTGAGAGATTGAGCAGTGCAAATCCTGAAATAGTGGCACTGGAGTAATGCGGAGCGGCCTCTGCCACTAGCCAAGGAATAATGTGGTTGAATATAAAAGTGTTACAGTAGTTATGGAGTATCATAAGAGCTCTTTCTTGCACTTACTGTTTTCAACAGTCAGACCTTCTGCACTGCATTGGTATAAGCTTCCTTAGGATTTTATCCTGGTTGGCTTCAAGTTGGCAAGGGCAGTCCAAGACCAGGGCCGTAAGTTAACTACAAATAGCAAAACCACCCCAATGACACCGACGGAAACACAAAGAAGATGGAGGCCATTATTATCCTGGGTCTCTTAGAACCACAGCTGTATTTTCCTCAAAACCCTAAGTCCTACACATGTGACGTTGTGACACTCTCGGCTTTAAGAACAGTGATGGCCAAAATTGTACACTTAAAGATACAGAAACTTTAGTCTTGCAAATGATAATGGGTTAAATTATCAGGATATTAATTGATAGAAATCTTACTTTTGTGAGATCATATAATGTTATTTTAATACCAACGCTGGGATCAGCGCTGAGACCACTATGCAGTACTTTGTGTTGCTGATGCAGTGTAAGAAGCAGATGCTTTCCAAGGGCTTGTGGCAGGAAAGCAACATCTCACCTGTGTAGGAGATAATAGCAGCAATAATAAAGATTCTGGGAGAAATACACTGTGGATGTCAGTAGGTGACACTTGGTATCTAAAAACTGTAAATGAAGAATCTTCCCTGCATCATCAGCTGGAACGTGTATGGCAATCTGCTATTGTCTAAATATTTCAAGTAATTTAAATTGTTTCACCATTTTATTTTGCAGAAAAAGAAGCTCTTGTAGTTTTTGAATCATTACTTTCAGCTTTACTTTTTAATTGGTGATATGAATATGCACAAAAAATTCCCAAGCCCCGGGGTCAGGGTTGAAGATGAATGACCAGAGCTTGATCTTTCCTTTAACTTCAAGTCAGTGCTCAGGTCTTAAAACAAAGGGAACAGGATGGGGAGAGCACTGTCTCCCTTGAGACCCAGGTGTGAGAGAGGCGAGCATCAGCCTTGTGCAGTGTTTTTCTTTCCACTGTGTTACACAGTTTGAAACAGTGCACGTTTGTTTTGCAAGGTCTTTCCAGAGTGGTGAGCCTGTCTTGCTTGCTGCCTGCTGGTTGATGATGGCCACACCTACGCTTCTTAAATTAGTCACAGGTTGGCTGGCTGTGGTCTAATGGTACCCAAATGACAAGATACAGTTTAGGGACTCATTCTTTGTCTCAGGAATAAACTGGGATTATTGAGCTATTATTTTTCCTTCTTCCCGAGGTGATCGCTTTCTTTGTAGGCATCAGGAGAAAAAACAAAACAAGGTAAACTAGATTAAGGGATTTCCACTTATTCCCAGCTCTTGTTTTCATTTCTTCTTGTTGTTTTCCCCCCCTGTGGTGCTGTGGAACTGCAGCTATGCTTTACCTTGCAGTTGACCTTTCAGAGAAATGCAGGAATGTGGGAGCTTCCTCCTGCTCTGAGGGGACTGGAGATAGAAGGTTAGAAAAGGTGGAGTGAAATAAGGATGTTAAGGGTTATTGCTTATAGAGGAGCTGGCAGAAAGGATGCAACAAATCAGTGCTATCTATATTGACTCATTTTGAAGTGTGTCAGAAGGAGACCTGAGTTAGTTGTCTCCCATATAAAACCGATGTGCTGGATGAAGAGCTGCTTTAGAGCAAGAAATAGGGAGGCACTTCTCTGCTTTTTTTTTTTCTTCTTCTTCTTTAAACATGATAGATGTGGGGTAGATGGCTGACCATTGCTGTCTCCACTTAAAATTTGACTGTTTTATGTGGTGCTTTCATTTGGTTTCCTTCCTTGTCTGAGAAAGCTGAAAGCTACACTGCTGCTAAGAATGGCGCTCTCCAGTTCCTTCCTTTCAACTCTTTTTCTGTAGGGAGGTGCTTGGAATGAGAAGATCCATGCAGTCAAATAGAACAAAGGGAGGAGGCACCCACTGTTTTATCCTAATAATGCTTTGTGTAAAATGCAAGCCTGTTATGTTATGTCATATTGTAGTGTAGCCAAGGAAGAGGCCCTTTGTTTAACCAGAGGTGTCAAGCCTGTTGTATCATACTATAATGTAGTCGAGGCACCTTTTGTTTATCCAGAGGTGCAGTTTTGATGGAATGTATCTGTTTTTCACCTAAATCTTGCTTTAGGTCCATAAATCCTATTCTAAGCCTGGCCACAGATATTCTTTCTAGTCTAGAATAGGTGCATTTGAAAAGAAACTTGGATATGTGTATAGCTTCCTACAGAAAAGTAACAAGCTGGATTTTGGGGTTTTGGAATCAGAGGGGAACTTCTTTCTTGTTCCCAGAGGATGTGGAGAAGTAGTTTGGGATACTGAGATCTGAATAGCATTTGCTGCACATAGCTGAACCCAGCTTGCTGATGGCAAGAAATGGACCCTCAGTTATCCTACTGTTAAAAAACAAACCACAAATCCCTAAAAGCTGCCTGCGGTCATCACCTGCAAAAATAAATAAGTAAAAGCAGCCACGGAAATGGCTGTCATGGCCCGGTCCCCAGAGCACGTCTAAGTATCCAGTTCAAAGCTAGTCCAGCACTACTGGGTCTGCAGTCCCAGGCTTGGCTGATGCTGCACTCATCTGAAAGCTGAATTGTGGCACTCTGAAAAGCACAGGGTGACTCGCGTTCCTCAGCCATTTCTGCGCCATGGGAAACCTTGTCCAGTTCAACCCTTGTAAGGCGCTTACATGAGTTTGTGCTTCGTGAAAGACAGTGGTTGCTCTTTCTCTTAACGTTTGAATTTTAATCCTTTTCTCACTTACAGTGCCTTGAAAGTCAGTTCAGGCCAATTTGCACTGTGATCTGTAATAAAGCATGCACGAAATGGGTCCTGTTAATTCTTGGATGTGATCAGGTTCTCCCCAGTTTGAGCAATTTCCAGCAGTGTGAGAGGTGTCATTTTGTTCTGCAGGGCAGGGTTAGGCCCAACTCCGGCTGCTTTGCAGGCTTCAATCTTCCAAAGGTGTCAGGTGAGACAGCAGTGAGTAAAGAATGTTAAAGACGAATCTGTTCTCTCCAATGTATAGTATTCAAGAACATGATTCTGAATGCATGCGGTAGAGCGGGGTGCACAGATTAGTTTCCCACAATGAAAATAAACAGCAAAATGCTGGGAACTGCACAGACTTCTGTGTCTCAAAGCGTTCTGTTTGTGATGTACCTTCCCACCCCCATTAGATGCAGCCCTGAAAAAGTGGGTTTAAAAAGTGGGCGCTGAAACAGTTCAGACATTAAAAAAAAAAAACAAAAAACCATTAACTAGGGTTTTGAAGCTGCCGCTTTAAACATCCGTTAATTGTCTGTCATCCCTGAATGAAAAAACAAAGGTGACCATTTGATGTGTGGTTGCAGAGTCTGAAGGCTTCTGGAGGGTGCGTGTGAGCCTCCTTTAAGGAAGGATTTCAATTTCTGTGCATCTTCCCCTTTCTATTTAACCCTCTGCCTGCTGCATTGCCCAGCACGTCCGACTCAGCTGCAGTGCAGGTTCCCAGCTCGTTCTGTAACCTCAGCAACACAGATGGGGGCTGGTGAGGCTTTGGGGCACTGATAGCACTCGTTGCTTTCATCAACAGCCCTTTACCTCTGGCTGCTGACCTGACAGTGATTCTTTACGGCAGTTGCTCAAAAGGAAAAGAGACCGCGTGAGTCACCAGCGCTGCTTTCTTTCAGAACTGCAACGAAATCCACGTGCTCCCCGCTGCTTTTGTTCAGGCTGGCTCCTCTGTGATGCTGGCTTGCATGATCTGAAGAGCATTTGGGCAGCCAAACCTGTTTGTATCGCAATGCTGCAGAGACAGAGCCTTCCTTCCGAGGTTCTCTAACGGGCTTCTCTAAGCCCAGTGGCTCCTTCTGCCCCAGCCTTTTTTCCCCTAATTGAATAGCCTCAGCCTTGGTGCTACCAGGTGCTGTCTCACTTCATGCCTCTCTGCTCACACACGGACACCCACTGACTTTGATGAGAACACCGCTGCTGTTCTAATTCGCTGTTAAAGTGTCCAGAGTGAACTGGCCGTGCTGTGTGTCCTCAGAGATCCCAGTGCACTGGGGTGGGGAGGAGGGAAGGGAGGTGATAGGAGTGTTTTATCCGGAATGGCGACAACGGCATTAACTTCAGGTATAAAAATGAACAAAGGAAATGCTTATAGCTGTAAGACTCCTGATGGCAGTGCCATCAAAACGGTTTTCATTTGTTTTCTCCTCTGGATTTTTGACACCTGATGTGAGCTGCTCTGAATCCAGGCTCATTTCTTTCACCAAATAACGTTACTGGGGGGGAAAAACAGCAATAAGGTGTTTGTGCTGATGCGCAGAAAAGCCTTAATTGTAAACATGTTCCAAGTTACCTGCTTGTTGCTTTTTATTGTTTGACTTCTGTTTCTTCTGAGATTTCTGTTGCTATTTCCAGTTTTGCTGCAGTGTGGACTCTGCCTTTGATCTTGTTGTGTTTGTTCTTGATGTTTTTTGCAATCCAAGCAGAAGCAAATGATGTTTGGAAAGCAGTAAGTTTGAACCTTTCGGCGATTGCTCATTGCTACTTGAAATTCAGAGCATCTTTTTTTTTTCTGTTAATTTTTATTTGGAATGTTGCTGATCCTTGCTCAATCTATGAGCAAGAATTAGTCAGTGATTCTTCTTTTTAAAAGAATTTATCAGTAGAAGAATACTCAATTAATTGAAAGAATTACTAAATGAAGCAGTTTCAGCCAGCACTGTTGTTTGATAATTGCACCTTTTCTGTTTTTAATTCCAGGACCCTAAAATGAGGCTGCTAAATGCAGACCTGCATCTGAGTTTATTTGATATTACACCAATGCAGCACCCAAGTCTGTTGTTTGATCTGCAGTGCAAAGCATTTAAGTAGCTTCCTAAATGTGAATGCAGAAACTTACTTGGAGGAACCTATTTTTTTAATGTCTTGCCCTTGAGTCTTTATCTCTAAATGTATCTCTATAAATTAGCTTGTAAGCAAAAGTCGTGCTTTTAAAAGTCCCATTGGAATATTTTCTTACCTGTAAAAGCTGTTGAAAATTCTCCCTTCCATTTGAATGTAGTTCAGGGGATGTGATTTTTGTTGGTGTTCAGTAACTGTACACTAGAGATTTCCAGGTCTGAGAGCTCCGTGAAGAGCTCATGTGCAAGTGAGCAGGCCAGCGTGCGGTGCTCATTCAGTACTTTAGAACACACTCAGATAAACCTGTGTTTCATGAAAGATGCAGAAGATGGTATTCACACATGTAGACATTGGCATATCTATGGTAAAATCAGATTTTAGTTCTTATCTGTTGATTCCATAATATACTCTTTCATTCCTGCAAAGGCCTGAAGTTTATAAAAATGAAGGAAGCTTTCTTCCATAAAATACTTGGATTATTTAATTATTATATTTTGAGGTCTTCTTGACTATACCATCTGCTTTTACTGGAAAATCAGTCCAGAGCAGGGCTGTATAAGGTTAAATGCTGCACACAAGAGAGTGTCCTATTGCCACAGAGTACCGTGTGCAGGTAGCTTTGTAATGAATTTCAGCTGGGTCCCTGTGGCTCATGCAGTGCAGGGGGTTGGTCTGTTTGAGAATCAGTTCTTGAACTTCACCGGATAGGATCTAACCACTGTTTCAGTGAGAAGCCTTTTCACCACAGGAAGGCTTTCCCTTTGGCTGAAATTGGTGAAACCCTGAATGTAGGTCTGAATGTATAGCTCATGGCTAGTTCCCCATTCCTTGTAGGAAATGCCAGAAATGGAAGCATCCAAATAGGAGTGATTCCGGTGGTTCTGGTAGAGCTGCTGTGAGTATAAAAGTTTGGTTTCAACAAGTTTTCATCCCAAAAGAATGAAAACTCTAAAGTGGGCTAAGAAATGCCCCCTTTTCCTCTCAGTGTACAGTTGAAATCATACAGTATTTAGCTGAAGAAACTCCGTGTGCTCTCCAGAAATCCTGCCGGCTGCTGTGTGAAGCTGAAGAGGTCTGACAGTTTTGCTGCTGTTGATCAGTGGGGATGCTAATGAAACTAATAGGATTAGATCATCTTCCTGTGGCAGCTTTGCAGGCTCTTGGTGCTCCTTGGCAAGCTAGACTCTGTCCTGGGAGAGGCAGGCTGGAGCTCAAGTGGCGGGAAACCAGGACGTCCTCGCTTCCAGCCCCCTGCTGCTGAGGAGCCAGGTGAATTGCTGCAAAATGGGCAGAAATCCAGCCCTGCCTCTACATTCTGTCAAAAGATCAGTGTTTCTGTTAAATCTTAGAATTACAAATTTTGTCATATCTTGATTTTGATCTTGCTTACTCCTGACTTGGGAACAAGCTTCTGTTCTTTGGATGAACAAGCAAAAGCTGCAAGTTCATCGTTGCCTCAGAGGTGAGCCAATGCCTTTGACTCATTAGGGTTTATTAGTCTGAGTTGCATGCTGTATCAAGCACAGACATAGCTCCTAGCTGTCTTGGAAAGCAGACCAATCTCTCTGCTCATGATGTGGGATCTCTGGCCTGTGTAGTCAGGGAAGGTGTGTTGTCACTTCTGGACTTTTCCTGCAGTCCCCTGTGCCTGCTCAGCAGTCTGAGTGGGTATGTTCATGCACACACTTGTAACTTGTTGCATGTATGAGTGGGCATAACCTTAATGTTCTTCTATCACGGGCAGTAAGCGTTGTGATTTGATTTTTAGTATAGTATTCTCTTTGAATTTCTTCTTTAAAAGGGATGGTTTGAAATGAAATGCCTTTGTCTCTTAAAACCTTGATAAACTCAATCTATGTACCTGAGTTCTATTTAAACACTTCTTAACATTCTTTGAGTGATATTGTCCTATGTATTCAGCTTGTTTGCAGTAAACGATCTAGAAAGTCATTGAAATTCATTGTAGCTTTCTGCATAGCAAACTCTTGCTGCTAGTTTCACTTGATATTAGGGAGGAAGAATATCTCCTTTCCCATCATCACTTTTTTTTTATTTAATGTAATGCTTGAATGTATGGAATTGTGTGAAGATAGCTTAACTTTTGGTAATGACTGTTGTATTCCTGTGAAAGATCTGCTTTTCAAATACAAGCTATTGAGCTGAAGAGCGTGTTTTGTTTAGTGCTAGTGGTAGTGTACCATGGCATAGCTTTCATAGCCCCAAGGTCTGCCAGTACCTTTTGTAGTATGAAGGCAGTTTCTGTTAACCTGAGTGCTGTTGGGCTTTGCTGCTTTGTCTTGATGCTATGTTTGCAAGAATTGCTGCAGATGCCTACTGAAAGGAGGATGTGAAAACGAACACATACCCCCAGATCTAAAGGAGTACGTTCTTGTTACTTTTCCCCCAGGTGTGTCTGTATAACATGTGCTGATTTGATTAGTATTTTTATTGGTGATCTTTTGAAATCAATATCTGAATGTTCATCTGACATCTCTTGAATGTTTTAAGGAAGGCTAGAAGTGATCTCTCAGCAGATGACCAGCAGATTGATACCTTTGTTCTGTGGCCCATAAAATCTATTCTTACATAGGTTGATCCTCTCTGCAGAACTGTCAAATGTCTACAGCGTGTTGTGTTTGTCAGCAAAGCAGATAGGCATTATTTTTCGGTGAAAGTCAAGATTTCTCTGCTGACATCATTACAAACGTGTCATCCTCCAAATGGATTAGAATGAGAATGTGTTCTGGGCAGGAGGGGAAGGAGGCAGTTAAAAAAACAACCACATAATGGCCTGAAATGGCGTTTTTCTTGAAGACATTCCAGTTAACCATTCAGATCACCAACTGGTTCAATTTCACATTGTAAAGCAAGTGGATGAAAAAATGGAGTGCGTATTTTCAAAAATGAGGTACGACAGGTAGTGGGGTTATTTTTATATTAAAACCTGTGTCTTCATTCCTGTGACAACTGGAAAAAGGGAAATTTTGCTTTCCACAGCTGCCTTCGGTGTTTCATTATTGTTGTGTTCTTAAAGACTCAGCTTTCATTTGGAGGAAGGAGGAGTTTCACAGCTGTGAGAAAACAGTAGCAGAGACAAAGCTTGGTGAAATGGAAACAGACTGATTATCATGGAACATGATTTTATATGAGCCATTTGTGTGCAAGTTAACCAGATCTTGGCTTTTGAGCCTTGTTTGCAGCAATTTTCTGATTCTGTTTTGTGGAACAAGTTGGATAGTCCCGAAGTCACTTAAGACCAAATATGGTTTTTATTTGCCACCTGATTATATTGAGCATTACTGCACTACTACTAGTACTGCTAAACTGTAAGCAGGAAGTATGTGCTTCTCATGCAGTATTTTTGCTATTTTAAAATCAAAGGTGGTATAAGAAACATCTTTCCAGAAGGCTATAAACAACAAGGAAAATGTTGAAACTACTTAGTGTTAGTAAGGTATTCCTCTGTAATAGAAGTGCTGAGTCACGGCCTGAACCAGTGATGGAGCACCTGGTGGGAAGGCAGGGTCAACCCAGGGGAGCTCAGGTTCATGCAGTGTACCTGAGTAACCAGAAGGGGTGAAGCAAGGCTCCATCCCTTCCGAAACCTCATTTAAAAGTTGGCAGTGGAGGCTGGAGATCTCTACTAATCTGAGTCTTCCAAAGGTAAGCAGCTCTTTTCCTTCATTTCCACGTCCATTTGGGCTTGTTCTCATCTGCTGTAGCCGAAGGCTTTGCCACCCTGCTGTTGCTGTGGTGCTTCCCATACTATTACAGCATTACACCCTGTCCTGTCTGTAGAGTTCAGCAGTGGGGTTAATTTTTCAGAACAACTTCGTTCTGTAAAACTGAGACTTACTATGAGGGAGAAATAATCTTACCTATAACCTTACTTGAGGTTATCATATCTCTGGGTATTCTGTCTTACTCCAAATGGGAAGAGGGGATTATCAAATCTGAAGGGTGTGGATAGCTGTGTTGGATTTCCATATATGCAAAACATCTGTATTTGCATCTGCAGAATTTCTGTTTAGTCTAATACATTCTACTGAGTGTGTGTTTACTACATGCACAGTTCTTTCTCTTTAGGAAATCCTATTCAGAAATCTCCCTCTATCTTGAACATGGTGGGATGGTACAGCTTTGATTTTTGGAACTGTCATCTTCATCTCACTCTTATAACCTGATAGGTCTACACTGGCAATCTCACACCAGATAAATTGGGCAATGTGTGAAGTACGTATTGTAGGAGAAAAAAGAAAAGCTTGTTGCTGATTTATTTTATTTTATTTTATTTTAATTTTTGTACCTCAAACTGCAGAATACAGGCTATAGTAGGTGTTGGCTATCCCCTGGCCTAGGAGGAAAGGTATTAGCTAGGAAACATGAAATTTTGCATTTGGATCTAGCCCTGGCAGATCTTCTAAACTAGACCAAATAGCTTTCCTCCTCTTTCCATGTTTCTCAGCCCTAGGTAGCACAGTAACATGCTGCTCTGCAAGGTGGAGGTTGATGCTGGGTTCCATGGTATGCACAGAAATCTCTGGACACATCTGCACAATTAGTGTTGTTAAGACAGATAAATGTGTTAAAATGCTGTATACACAAGCAGACTATAGCAGTTGCAGGGGAAAAAAAGCTTACTTAATGAAGCTTTGTGAATATGCCATCTAACTGAATGAAGCATTACTCCATTAATAATAAGTCCGTTTAGAAGTTTCCAGGAGACTCAAATAGAATTCTGGCTTCACAACTTGTAGCTCTGACAGCTTGTGGAAATGCAGCCCTTTGACCCAGAAAGAGCTGGAAATGTATTGAACTCTTTGAAGGTAGCAGTTTCATTGTGTCAGTTACCCATTGTTCACGTGCTAGGGGAAAAAAAAAATGTCACACACCTGGCACAGAAAGATTATATCAACCTGGTTTGCTTTGAACACGCTCCAGTCAGGCTCCTGTTCAGCACACAATGCTGTTGCTGACCATACTGAAGTTCATAATGATGTATTTTTGTTTATGGCAGGGGAATGCTTTTTTCTGAATTAAAAAACAAAACAAAACCTGAATGAATTGGGCTATTTATTGATCTTAGTAAGGCCTTGAATCTTGTGAGTCATAAAACTCTTGTAAAGTGATTTCTCTTAAGAGGCCTATTGAGTTCTTGCTGTATGTGCAGGAATGGCTGCTGGTGACAGATTGGTTACTAACGAACAGAATTGGTTTTGAAGTCTTCAGGTTGTATACTACTTGGTGAGCTCACAGTTCAACTGATGATGGAACTTTGAGGAATTTCTAAATGACTCAAATATAGTCTTTACCACCTTCTAACGTGAAAAGATAAAACACGCAAAAGCATACTGATAGCATTTTCAAGAGTGCTTTTACTGTTTTGTTGAAAGTAAATGAGATAGCATGAATCATTTCAAGAAAGCAAGAGGATACAGTTAAAAATGTTGGAGATGGATTTTGATATATGAGGTCCGTTTCAAAAGTAGTTCTTCCTATTTTATTATGTTGCTCATTGTGTTTTATTATATTATTGAGCCTCAGAAATGACCTCAGATTTTAACATCTGGCAAAAATAGGAGGCGTTATTTTTGGAGTGACCTACATATTACATCAGAATAATTATTCTTCAGTAGTTTGTCAGCACTCAGCTCTTTGCTTAAATAAAATGTCATGAACTGAAACGGAAATGTTTTGCTTTAGTTATGTGTTTGTCTTGGCAAAAGTTCCTCAAGCAGCGTGAAAGTATTCAGCCCTTACCATCAGGTGAAGAGGAAAGGGAGGTGTTTGTTTCCTGTGCAGTGACTAAATTGTCAACAGTGTGCCAAAAGTATGTGCAGACCATTGTTGAATTAAGACCAAAGCCAGTTGTATTCACATGTCAGGTGATGGCTTGCTGTTGCCTGTGCTAACATGGAACCAGGTGATCCCAGTGTGCCCATTTCTCCTGGATATTTGCAGTATTTTGCTTTCACACCTTGTCTAGATGGCAGAGGCAGCAGCAACTATGAAGCTGTCCAGTAGACGAACAGGGACAGGTGTTCCCTGTCAGCCAATTCTTCATTTTTTCTCCTTATGGCTCCTCCTTTTCATCCCTTTTTTGTGAAGGCCTCTGATGCAGGTGGTACCTTTAGAGGTTTGGGTTGTTGTTGGTACTGTGTGCTTGATTCATCTTAGCTCAGTTCGGTTGGGATTACCTGGGGAGGATGGAGACCTGCAGCCTCTCTGGGCGCCGATTCCATGTCTGCGCGCCCTTGTGCCTGACTGGGAGTTGTCCGTGCTCCAGTGTGAGCGCTCTGCCTCTGGTCTTTCCAGCACTGAGTACCTGGGAGCAATGTCATGCTCTGTGCTCCCATGCTCCCAGTTGGTAGCTGTAGTAAACACTCAGTTCCTGAGCTTTCTCAAAGCAAAGCAGAGGCCTCTCCCTCACACTGCCCTGGGATGCCACATGCCCTGGGCCCTCCACAACCATCATGGGATGGGCCCATAGACTGATGGGTGAAGCATGAAAGTAGTGAACCCTGCTGCTCACTTCAGCTTTGCCTGCCCAGGGCAGGAGGAAACCTCAGAAATGACCTCAGGTTTTAGGTGTATTGCTGTGCCCAAGTACAAGTTGCTACTGATTCTAAACTTGTGTTGAGCTTCTGATCCAGTGTTTGTGTACAGATGGGTCCTTGTTTGAGCAATTCTATGCAGTCCCTGGTATTTCAAGAGAAGATTTATCTTTTTCTGTCCTTCAGCACAACCTGAGTATAATTTCAGAGTCTTTGTTAGATTGATGCATCCATCGCTTACCATGTGCTTTTCCCAGAGCGGGACTGGGAAGAGCATCCTAGATGTTAGGAATGCTTTCTGAATAGCTACACAGTCATCATCAGTAATACAATGTCAGCTCCAAAAACACTGCCTGCTGTGTTATTATGCTGGTCCGCAACATCAGAGCCAGATGCTGGTGTTACGACAGCACAGGTGGAACCTTCCTGCTAATGTTCTGTTCTCTTTTCTTGCCTTGTGATGGGTAGCAGCAGAGGGGCAGTGTACCAAAGTGGCGTCTGAATTAAGTAGCAGGCATTACTTTTGGAGCAACTTCGTATTACATCAAAACAGTTATTCTTTGGTACTTCCTAGGCAGAAAGATGAGTACCCCAGCAGTAATATGTCACTAATTTAAACCAAAATGTTTTGCTTTACTGTGTATGTCCTGATGAGCGCTCATTCTTGGTTTCAGTTCAGGCACCCGCATTCACTAACCAGTTAACTGGTGAGAGGAAATGAAATACTGTTAGTTTTGGGATTGTGTAGAACTGCCTTTCCTACAGTCGGAAGGGGCTCTTTCCTATGTTCTTGAAGATGTGTGTGTGAGAGATCCCTGCCACGTAGCAGAGGGTGCTGAGGCAGGGCAAGGGGACAGCCTCAGTGGTGTGTGCAGTGCGGTGGTTGCTCCTGGGGCTGGCAGTGAGGGCAGCGTGCCCTGCTGCGGGGTGCGTTCTGTGTGCGGGAGGAAGGAGGGGACGTGGGAACCTGCGTGCAAACTCTGAGGTTCCTAAAGCAGAGAGACAATCAGTGCTTGTCTTTTCAAAAATGGAAAGTGGTTTATTTAGTTTTGTGCTTTTTACTTTTTTATTATTTTGAGTTGTTACTTTAAAATGGTGATGGAGTGTTGAAAGAGAAGTCCAAGCAAAGCATCTGGACTGGATCTTCTTGCTGTATTTCAGCACTTCTTCGTGTCCAAACTGAAGTGCGCTTCCTCCCAGGAGCAGCAGCTCTGTCCCTTCTTGGGCTTCTTCTCCTGCCCTGGGCAGGGATGAGGGAGGAGGATATGAAGGAAGGGCTCGTGGGAGCCTTATTCTGTCAAGAGAGGGATGATCAGGAAATGGAAGCTCCACATGAGCCTCAGGGATGGCCCTGAGTTGGGCTCTCCCTCCCAGCTAAGGGTAAACTTAAAGGATTCTCATGCCTCTGTGATGTTTGAGGTCCCTCTGTCAGACTCGTCCCGCTGTCCCGGCACAGCAGCTCCGAGGATGGCAGTCCCTGCCCTGCCCTCTTCCTCAGGACTTGGTGAAGAAGAGATGAGAGGACTTGGGAAGGGACAAGGGAGGGGGTCGGGAAGGAAGGGCTCGTAGGAGCCTTGGCTGTGAAAAGGAGGAGGAGCAGGCAGTGGAGGCTCCCCGTGAGCCCGCAGGATGGCCGTGAGCTGGGGCTGTCCCGGGTAAGGGCAAACTTACAGGACGGGAGGATCAGCGCCGGCGTGGAGGTGGACGGATCCCGGCGCCCCTGCGATGACGTTTGGGGCGCGACCTCTTCGTGGATGGCCTGGCAGCAGCAGAGAGATGGCCAGTCTGCCCCGATGGAGGTGGATCCACTTCCATCAGCTCGTCTGCCACAGGTGGATCCACCTCCATGGGCTCTTC
>JAPSGF010000073.1:3121464-3146453 GCA_035772895.1 Perdix hodgsoniae
TTCCCTTCCCTTCCCTTCCCTTCCCTTCCCTTCCCTTCCCTTCTTGTGCTTTGCCTTGCCATTGCACTGGCTAAGCAGAAGCTCTGCAGCATGCTCTGGAGTACAATTTGGCTCCCCACTGCAAGGGAAGAGCTCTGTGAGAAGGCTGGGAAACACAACCAATGATTTTTCATCCTTGACTGAAATGTCCCATGACTCTGCTGTGACGGATGGGCAGCAGGAAGATCTTAACTCCTGTCAGCAGCTTGGAGCAAATCCTGCTGGAGTCGCCCTCTTCAAAATGAACACACATTTTTGGTGCTTTGTTGATGGCTGGGTTTTTCTGAATCTATTTAAAGCCTTACTGTCTTTGGTGTCTTCTTGAACCTTTTATAAGTACAATAGATGGCTTTGTGGTACAGGAGCCAAGCATATTCTTGATCCTTCCACTTACCAAAATGCTATAGAGGAAGGAAGAATAGTGGTGTGTGAACAATGATTATTTTAGACACAAAGCCATAAATCTGTGTTGTTGGACTGGTGCTGAAACTTCCTTCTAGCAACAGTTGTTGAACCAAGAGGAAGTCTATTATTACTCTGTGTCCTCATAGATGAAAGCTTTTTTCTTCTCAGGAAAGAAGTTGCCAAGGCTTCATCTATTCTCCATACTGGGTCCTAAGCAGATGCGTTTACTTAGGAAAGCCACAGAATGATTTGCTGTGTGGCCTTCCTTCTCTTCCTTCTCCCTTACCTCCTCACCAGTATCCTCCAGAAACTTTCATTACTTCTGAAAGCTCCTCTGCTGGTAACTTCTGCTGCTGGAGGGGTATGGATTTATTTGAAAGCAAGCTGCTTCCAAAGGCATGCTACTTTCAGACCAAAAATATTCATGTTGGATAGAGCTTCCTATTAGTTTCAGGAATAAGAGAAATAACCAGTGGGATTAGAAATTTGAGATGCCAAGTGAAACTGCCTAAAAACAGGAGGAAACACAAAAGCAGTGCACATGAATCATAGAATCTTTTGAGTTGGAAGAGACCCTAGGAGTTTGATCCAGTTCTGAAGGAGGAAAAATCACAACACAGCTGTATTTTGTAGCTGATTCTTCGTATGAATTATTTTTCTGGCTTTGTTTTCATTTTTCCAGGGGATGCCACTGCATTTCTCTCATTTTTTACTTTAAATGTGATAGTCCATTCTCCTTATGCTCTGTGAAAGCCAAAAGAATGTCACGTTTATTGCAAATCCTCTGTATTACAGCCAGCCAAATTCTCACTTTAAACTTCAGCTCACGCTGCAAATATCAGTATAGCCATAAGCTGAGAAATATCCTCCAGATTTATGTTTTTGTTAAAGAGAAACTGGGTTCTGAGGTAGATCCTTGTACCATGGGCTGCATTCATTTGTGCTCAGCACGTCCTTGGAAGAAGACTACCAAGTTGTTCCAAAGGAACACATATTGAACTGGTTTCCAGGCATAAATATCAGAAGCAAAGCCAATGTATGTAAGTGAATTTTTAACATACAGTGGTATTAACTCTATGTATTTTCAGAGAGAAAGGTCTACCTAGCAAAGTTAATAAGGATAAAGGGAAAGGGACTCTATCAGTTAATTCAAGCGCAGATTGGTTTTCTTTGAACTCTGCACAGAACGTGTCTGTGGAGTTTGTATCTAGCTTGGGAAGGTTCTTGGAAACGTTGTCTTCAAAGACAACTCTTAATTTTGGTGCTACAAAGGGACTGAGCAGCCAGCAGAGGGAGCAAAGGCCTATTAACAACGAACCTGTTGGCAAGAAATGTGTGATCTTACAGGGTGATTGGGAAGGAATCGATGTGCTTTACACGACTTTTGTCTCCCTCAGGAAAGGGAGAAGAGGTGAGAGACGGTGCGATTACAAAGAAAAGGAATAGAGTCGAATGTTAGTTTCAGACTTGGATATTAAGGAGATTGCATTCAAAAATTTTGGACATCCAGACTCATAAGTAAAAAAAAAACCACTTCACTGGAAGAAAATAATAATAAAGAAATCTATACAAAATTGAAGAACCTGGGCATTCTCTGGTTCATTTTTCTAATGTTGGTAATGACTTTTATCTAATGGCCACAGGGCCTTATGAAACATTTCTTGTGCAGTTTGTGATGAGCTTTCTGAAAGCAACAGAGCGAGCATTTCACCCCTGAGAAGTTGACAGTGAATGTGAGAGGGTAGGAAACAAAGTCAAAGTATTTGGAACTCTAGCTGAGGGCTGTTGAGATTTCTGTGGGGAGTAAGGAGCAATGAGAAAGCTTCTGTGGTGTGTGTCTGTCCCACAGCAAAACCAAAGCCTTCAGTTTGTCTCCTTGGATCACTGGAAAGCTAAAAACTCTGTAAATAGAAGTGCCTCTATCTGTGCTAGGCATCCTAGGAGACATGAATGAACTGGACATTCAGTAACCCCTCTTGTTTTCTTGTGCATGCAGTTCAGCTTCCAGAATGTGCTGTCCTGCATGTTTGCTGCTGGCCACGAGCACAAAACTGTGTCACGGAGGATTGCGTGATGGCAGTTTGCCATTCATTGCTATTTAACATTGCCAACCATTGTAATTTTCTTGTCTTGTCCACAGGTCACCAACAGTCACCGTGTCCATCCTGAAAATTTTGGAGTTGAAAGGAAAAAAAAAGAAAAGTTTTATATGATTATTACTGTTGTTGTTGCTTTGTGCCTCGTCTCCCCTGCCTTTTTCTTTTTCCCCTTCCAGCTGCCATCCTCTTGGTTTGCAATGCAGATGATGGTCATGCAAATTCAGGTAACAGCTTAAGATCTGGCGGGCTCCTGCCCTAAGCCTACCTCATCATCTCTGGGACAGCTGCAGATTTTTGTAGCTGAGAGGCATTAAGAAGTACATTTGGTATGCTTTCAAAGGGCTGGGCACGCTCATACCCAGCCCAAAGATTTGGGGAGGAGGGGAGAGGCAGAAGCACAGCAAGAAAGGAGAAGGCTTGCTGACGTGAATCAGGATTTAATGAGCTGACCACCTGCTCTTGAAATCTTCATCTGCAAGTTATTTGAGCCTACGAATTCAGACACGACACTTTCAGCTAATCTTACTGTCTGGCAGCACAGTCACTGAGAATGTGACCTCGGGAATAGAGAAGATACTTCCTGGATATCCTGGCAGAGCATGTTAATAAACATTTTAACATCGGCAGTGCTGGTAGATCAGGAGGCATGTAAGATCTCTACTATTTATTAGCAGTTTGAGTGTGTACATTTCAGGTTTTGAGTTCAATGAATGCTCAGTCTTTACTGGTAATATGCAGTATGGGGAAAGAGAGAGGGAGGGGTGTGCTGTAACATCACCTGCAGAACTGTGCCTGTGCTTCTGGGAAGGAGAGCAAGCGTGAGATGGGCCTTCTGCAGTAGAAAAATGAGCCGCAAAGGAATCTCTTCCGCTGCTCTGTTTTGACCTTTCCGTATCTGTCTTCCTCTAAGCCTGTCAAAAGTGAATGCTCTGCATCCAAATTAACTGTGTGGCACAGGGCTCCTCTCTGCCGTGTTATCAGTGCTGCTTGTGGTGCCCTCGTTCTTATGCAGTATACAAGTCCTTGTAAGAATGGCTGGAATAAAGCATTCAGAGCAAGACTTGTGTTCTTCCCCAGATCATGCATCGCAAAGTTACATTTCCTTAGGCACAGCTTCCCTTGTTTGGGGACTAAGTCCCTATTACTTTCCTTATTTCTCAAAGCTTACAAATAGAGCTGGCAACACTATCATTTTCCGATTGAGTGGGAATGCTGGCTGTGTGATTCCTTTCCAGGGGCTGATGGCTTCAATTCATTCCTGAGTTTTGAGTGCTGTGGTGTCAGCAAGCTTTCTTTGCCCATGATTTCTGATTCACGTCTGCATTTGCAGCTCGTCCTCTTTTTGTTCTCCTCTCAGTTCAAGGGCACGCAAATATAGGTGTGTCACTAATGTGTAACTTCTCACAAGCAAAGAACATCAAACAATCTGAGAGCAAAGCAGGAAGAGATGTGAAAGGTGAACCATTAGGCAGAAGAGGAGAAGTAAGTTCACTTTACAGCTATCCCACAGACACCTTCTGTGACTTGAAATACATTGCTTGGATGCAGTGGTGCTCTGTGTCATTTATGTGCACAGTTTTCACAGCCTCACACACCACTCTATCATCTAATGTTCTAAAGAAACCCCTCGGAGTCCATTTTAAGATGTGCTTGCTTGTCTTCATTACTATTTTAAATTCAAATAGCTCTGGGCATTGGGCACCTTCTTCATTAGAAGAACGGATTGGGGTTACCCCAGTCCAAACCTATTTTGGCAAATACTAGATCTAGTACTGACATAGTTCTGTTGATTAATTCTTGTCATTCCCTCCCATCCTTCCTCCCTGGTACATTTGTAGGCAGAAATCAGATCCCTTCTGTCCTCCTGTTGTGGTAATAGATTCGCCCTTGTGGGTGATCTAAGAGGTATGCAGTATTTCAGGCAAAGTTTCATTATTTTCCTGTGCAATGATGTTCAGCACTCCAAATTTCTGTTGAACATCTATCTCATACTCGCACTGTATATATTCCTGTAAAACAGTGAAAATAGCATTTGTATTACTTTTATATTAGAAATGATCACCAAACTTGTTTGTACTGCTGTGTGTATGAGCTTGTGGTGCCAAATGGTTGCTCTAGGCATGTCCAGCTTCTGAATGCAATGAGTTAGGGACTCAATCACTGACACCTTTTGTTCTCTTAGTGTTTCTCATACCACGTGTTCCTACAATTTTCAGGTGGCAGGAAATAAATTAAAATCATTCACAGCAAACACACCGGGAAGGTAAATTACGTGTGTTTTTGCATGCCATATTTTTGCAGAACAAGATACCTCTTTAATACTTCACATAAAATATTATAGGCTGACGTAGTGCCATGTAGATGTTGACATGTAGTTGGAGCATTTCCTTTACTTGTGAGTGATGAGCCTCTTTACAGAATTATACTGCTTATCCAAATGAATGTCAATAAGGTCCTTAACACTCACACCATGCCTCGTAAATACCCCTCTCTGGTGCATGTTACTCATTCTGTCCCACTGAAACACTTTGATTTTGAGGTCTCAATTTTACAGTGGCAGGATGGTGGAAGATTGGGCTCTACGCCTAATGATGGTAGTTGGTACAGAAGGGAAGACAACTTGTGTTGAGGCAAAAAAAAAAAAATCATGCTAAAGGAAGGCTGCATATTTATTTTTCATATGTGAGTGATTTTTTTCTTCTTATTTATTCATTCATTTTAAACCAAAGCTGTTTCATGCTACTCAACAGCAGTGAATGATAAAAGACATCCAGTCAGCTTGTTAACCAAATCTAGAAGAAGCCCTTAAAGCACTTTTTAAACTTGGAGACTTTTAAGAAGTGACGGACTCCCAAACTGTGCAAATAAGCATAGAAAATACAGAAGTCACACCCTCCTCTTCTCATTTTCATCACTGCTATGCACCCAGCTGATAGCAGAACAGCACCTAGGTAAGCTTCTCTGCTTCTGCATGCTGTGTTAGCTCAGCTCCCGACAGTGAAACAGCGGTGATTTGTGCTGAGGGTATGGCTGCTCAAGTTTGGAGGGGTTGTGTACTGGAAATGCTGTGTCACAGCCTGAACCAGTGATTGAACACTTGGTGGGAAGGCAGGGCCAACCCAGGGGAGCTCAGGTGCATGCAATTTACCTGAGTAACCAGAAGGGTGGAGCCAGGATCCACTCCTTCCCAGACCTCATTTAAAGGATGGCAGTGGAGTGGGTGGTGTGTCTTGTTGGAGATTTCTGTGTAGTAGAGGTTTTCTGAAGGTAAGTAGCTCTTTTCTTTCATTTCTGTGGCTGCTGTATTGGAGCTTATTCTTATTTGTTGTTCCTGAAGACTTTGCTACCCTGCTATTATTGTGGCGCTTTCCATCCCATTATAGCATTGTAGGCTGTTGCTGAGTAAAACTGTTTTCTGTGGAATTTTTAGTTAACCTAATGCTTCAAGCTGGCCTCTAGGTAATTAAGGGAAGATTTCTTTGTTTAAACCCTTTTCCTTGAGGCACTCAGCAAGCAGTATGTGGCCTGACAGGAATGTAGCAAGATGACAGGTGAGTGCTTATCGATTCCACTTGTGGTATGTAGCAGAGCAGATATATTGGCAGTACTGGTCTATGAGCTTGGCTGATGTGATCCTGAGAGCAGAAAAGTATTTTAATAGAAGTGAGGAATAACCTGAGCTTTATTACATGTGCCAAGTTTATTGAAGTGTGACACAAAGAAGGTTATTGGGATGCTATGGTATATCCATGATGTACAAAACAAAGTCAGAAGTGAAGCAGAGATGCTTGCAGTCTTCTTTGTTTGTCAGACCACCTTGAAAAAAGTCCTCTTTCTGAGAAGAAAGGGTTGCTGAAAGTGCTAATGGCTTTCTTTAGCAAGCTGGTTTAAATTCAGAGCATCAATTTGTGTGAAATACATTAAAAATTATGGCTGGTTATTGTAAGTTTTGTTGTTATCATGTGTGGATCTTGGTTCCATTTCTTCTAGGAACCACTGCATACTTGTTTGTTTGCTTTCACTGGGGTGTAGGAAACCTCCCGAGACTGGAAATGAGGGACTCAGCTTTTTGTTTAATTAGGCCTCGAGTAGAGTTAGCTATGAAACTTCAGTCTGGATTCTGATCCCCCACTTCACTTTTAGATCCAGTGCTCTCCTGTTCTTTTTCTCTAATTAATGTCTATGAAATAGCAAGTGTTTTATAGTTCATCAAGTCTTGGCAGTAAAATACAAAGAATGAGCAGTATTTTTGTAGGCTTCCATCACATTAGGGTGATTGACCTGCATATTGTCTTTGGAATAATTAAGAAGAATATTCTGGCAATGAATTAACTGGAATGTAAAATGATTTTTTTTTATTCAATTGCAGAGGAAGAAATTAAGACTGTATCAGTAATCTCAAAATACGTCTTGAACTGCTGAGCCCGTGGCATGCTGTGATTGTATGAGGTTGTTTAATTGGATGTGCTGATCGGAGTTTGCTGTTTACATGTACACAGCTATTTTGGAAAGAGAGCTTCTTAATGAAAGTAGAAGAAAAACTTTAAAGAAAAAGCACGTCTGGCACTTAACTAGGAAAAGATTTGCTTTCCTCATTAAAGTCATTATAACTGAGCTCAGGAATTGCACATGCACCAGGGAATTACTTGAATTCAGTTAATAAAGTTGTACTTTACTAGGTGTGAGGGGCTCAATTATTCCATTAGCAGTGCCATACATGGATACCCAAGCTCAGATCTGTGCATTGGAACAATCAGGTTAGGAGGATGGAGCTGTGAAGCTCCTGTTGTGCACCTCATCACCTGGATGGGGAGGTAGGATTTTGTTTCAGAACAAAATAAATTGGTGCTGCGCAGGCTTAACTGCTAATCAGTGGGGTTTGATCTCAGGAAACTTACAGGAGAGCTCTTCAATTAATTGGTAGAAACTCTACGTGCCCTCAGCTCCTGCTGAATGCTTCAGGCCTTGGCAAGATGCAGCATTGCTTCGGGGTGGAGGTAGCAGTTGTGGTTACTGAGTGTTGTTTTTAGCACAGGTGGCTGATGGCTTTCTTGTTAGCTACTCAGTTTTTGAAGTAAGATGCAAAAATGAGTTTTATTTATCTAGCTACAGAACACAGTGGACGTGGTAGTAAGCAGCTCTGAACATGTCATCTGTAAGGTGAGATGTCTGAGTACCAGCAATGTCAATACCTGGTTTGATCAAGCACTCGATGAATAGTCAGGTTACCAGTGTGTATCTTTTTGATGTGGGGAATATTCTAGGTTTAAATTGGTTTAATCAGTGACAGAGATAAATCAGCTTTGGGGCTAGGCAAACATCAGCACCGCATAACGGCGAATAAGTTGCCTGAATGGCAAAACTGGAAGTCATCAAATTATAAAGACATGTCAAGAATAGCTTTCTTTTTTTTTTTTTAATGGTGCTTCCCCATTCAGTGGGAGCAGATCAGAACTCAAAGGGTGCAAAGTATGGGTGTTAGGACTGTAGAGCAGGTGGTGAATCACTTTTTGGATGTGAACCGCAGAGAAAGTGAACTGAAGGCAATGGACAGTAATGCAGTTTAGGTCTCAGTTCTGAGTGCACTAAAGTAAAATCCCTGTCTAAGACATGTTTCCTCGCCATTTGTCACTAAAATTGGGACCCACTAGCAGCTATGCAGATGAGCTTGGTCAGAGCTCTGCATTGCTCCTACCTGCTGCTGCTCTGTACTGTCACACATCTCCTGGTGGCTTTCCATTGCCCTCCTGCTTCCTGAATTGCTTGAACATGCTGAATGAAAGTTATGGAAGGCCTTTCCAGCTGTATTCTCAGGATTGATTAAAAATGGAAGAAAATACTAATGTTACTGCTGTTTTATCTATTCATAGTCTAATACGTTTTGCTCATGATGATGATGGGCACAGAGTTGGTTGTGTGTTCCTCTCTGAAGGGACAGGATGGCCTTCAGTGACCTCCAGCTGGCTCCCTAATTATCAGATCATCTCTTCTGGAATATGTCATTCTTGAACAGATATTCACATCTGTCTGTCAGCAAAGAGTTAATGATCAATTGCTAGTTAATGAACCTATAATCCACACTGAATGTGTAGTTAAGTGTACTCGGAGTATTTTAAAACTTAACTATAAAATCTGCTGTTGGAATTAGTGTGCTGCTTTTGTGATTACATTAGCAGCAAAACAGGGGGGTGGATCGTTACTGTTAATTAAACCACGCAGACAATATCCACTGGAATTTTAACAACATGGAGGTTACATCTATTTATTTAACATCTTGCAGTTGCAAGACTCTGCTCACCCACTGTTTCTTCCTTCCTTTACCCCCTCTAATTGCTGAAGAGATTTTTGGACTGATTCTGTAAGACTGGTGAGATGTTGAAGTGAACTTTCCAGTTGTCTCTGGTATGGGCTTGACATTATTATACTCCATGGAGCGATGGAACAATATTATTTCACTGAGTTTGTTTATTAAACCATTTTATGGGAGCTTTCTTCTACCACCTAACCAGCCCCTGAGGAAAGCTCTTGATTTGGCTTCCTCTAATAAAAGTACCCCCTTCTTATAACATATTCATGGCCACACAGCCCACAGAGTCCCATATGTTCTTTGCTTTTGCCTGGTTAGGTCAAATACCACAGAGCCCTTATTTCCCCTGCTTGTTGTTCTTCCTCCCTTTTTCACACCTACCCTTGCGATGTGTGAGACTGAAAGCACCGGTTGTGTGGGATATTTTGTTTAAAAGGAATTTGCTTTATGGGAGTTTTTGGAAGTCTCTTCAAAAGAGGCCTACATGCTTCAGGAAGAACAGTTTGCTGCAGCCAGTCACATCTGGAGGGCTGTGGAGCACTCTGTGAGCTTCTACTCCTAACCTGTTCCTGGGTTTCCCTGTTGACTCGTATTTAACAGCAGGTCCCAGAGCTCATTTATTCAAAGAATTCTTCTGTTCTTTCACCCTTTAGTTTTCTGGACTTATTCCTCACTGTTTTACACCGTGATCTCCAGGTTTGTGCAACTTCCGCGACTCGCTTGCTGGTCAGTCTGTGCTGCAGCTCCCTTTCTCTTTTAAAGGAACAAAACTTCATGTCTGTAGATGCACCTTTGGTGCCAACACGCTTCCTCCTTAGGCTTGTAGCAAGCACTCCAAGAGACAAGGGCAGCACTCCTGTCATCTTTTATAAGATACATTGCACTGTTTGGGTTAAAAACTGCAGGAGTGCGCCTGACCTGCCTCCTCCTTGTTGCCTCTGCTGCTGTTACGCGCATTCCTATGCCACACAGCCTTTTTTCCTTCTTGGAAGGAAGAGTTGTCCTGTCAAGCTTTACTGGCAGCATAAATTCTGGTAGCAATAAGGTCTTGAAAGTTTTGCACCTTCTTGTGCTCGTGCTCCCAGGTCCTTGGAATCTCCGCCTGCCCTGACACTTCAGCAGCCCACTCTTGCTGGTAGTTTATGCTTTGACGTTACCTCCTTATGTATGAATGCTTCACTCAAGGACTTCTGAGGCTTTGTCCCTGCACCTGCAACTTATCTGCCAGGCATCTCCCCTTGTCTCCCACAGCCTTTTCTGACAAACAATTCCTTGCCTGTTTCTTGTGTGGGTATCCCTGGCAGGCAGGTCAGGAGGGTGCTTATCCCCTTTAGGTTATTCACAGGCACACAGACCTGTCTATCTGCAGAACTATGTTTTGATGATGTTGTTACCCTAGATACCAAACCCACACTTCTCTGCTCTCATCTGTTGTGTTGGAGATTTTAAATTAGGCCCTGTGCATTGTTCAGCACTGTTTCCAATTCCCTAAGGCCACACACCTCCTGGACACTAGGAGAGTACAGTACAAATGGATGTGAGATGGCTCTTGGCTGTTGAGCAGGATGTCTTACCCCTAGTTATACAAACCTTGTGGTTACTCTGCATTTTCAGAAAGGCCAGCTAAGTGATGCTGGTAGGCAAATAACACTGTATGGTATGAAGTATTCTTTTGCAAACACCCTTGAGATGCAGTGTGCTTTGATTCATTTGTTGCTTTATTTTAATGACATTTATCCAGCTTAACTACTTTTCTTCTATGAAGAAAGGATGCTGTATCTCCGGAGGTCATAACCTGGAAACCTGGAAGTCAGGTCTCTGAGCCCTGTAAAGCCATCAGGACCTCGTGCATTATTTTGTAATCCCTTTCATTCACCCTCTGTGTAGTGTGTGTGTGCATGCCACAAGTAAGGATATGCAGAACAGAGCCCTTGCTTTGTTTATAATTGAAAACTATTTTTGAAGAAACAGTGATTCAGTGACTCTTCTGAGTCTGGCCTAATACATCTCTAAAGAGACCATGGTGAGCACAGTGGTAAATTGATTTTAAAGAGGGTACAGCATTTCTAACTCTTTATGCAAGACTGACTACAGTTTCAGGCTTCTCCTTAATAGCTCTGGATAATGCAAGGCTCCAAGCATTGATGTGCAGTGTATGTTTGTGTATAGGAGGGGCAGATTGCATTATCTTGCCTCCTTTGGATTTTTTTCTATTGCAGGAGGAAAATGATCAATATTAAGGTGAGTGAGTGGACCATTTAAATGAAGAAATATGAGGTAGTGATTTGATTCCATATTGCACACAATAGTGATGTGCAGTTTGGAGGCAGTTACCTTTCTGTGTCTCTTGAAGGAATGTATATCTTGCCATTTTCACCTCAATCCTGGGCTGGTTGAGCAAGCTGCATAACTACAGAAAGAGCCCCTGACAGCTCTTATCTGAGTTTGGTGTCTGGGCTAGAGCTTTCCATCGTCTACACATGCAGAACAAAGAATACTTTCCATTCATGGGTCTAGTGAAGTCAATGCTGCCATTAAGATAGTGCAGGTCAAAATCACAAGTGGTTAATATTAACATTTCTTAAGTCATTTTAGTTTCATTTGTTTCATTTTTTAATGTGATTTCTACTTTCATGTCTCATATTCCAGTTTCTTAATTGCAGGGTCGTTTTAATTTGAAGTTGGATTGTGCGTACAGTGTAAGTCTGTTCATGTTGTACAGCAAAAAGGGGAAATCTTCTGGTGGTCATGCAAAAATCATTTCTGTTGAAGAACAGAGAGACAAACTTGATAAGAGTAAACTTTTCTGGATTAGGAGATAGAGCTGGAAAAAAAAAAACAAAACAGATGTGCTTCCAGGTTTGGAAAATCATCTGGCCTGTTCATTCAGAAGTAGTCCTTAATTGAGGAGCAAATTACCCATACAGATGGGTAGACTAATTCACTAAGGACAAACAAGACAGCCAGGACTGTAGTCAAAACAGCAGTAACTGGGGGCAACAGAAAAATAAGAAGGAAGCCTGGCTTCTTGTAAAAACTACAGAGAAGGTGGATCAGTTGTCACCTGCCATTAAAAATGCTTTAATTCCATTAACTGTGAGGTTAAGGCAGCTGATGCCAGCCCTTGATCTTTTGACCATCACATTTATTGAATGTGCCACTTGTTTGGCTCCTCTTGCTTTTTGCCATGTAGCAAGTACCATTCCATCAGGGAATGAGTGACAAAACAGGGAGGGTGAGGGCAGCCCATGCACTATGTGGTTGCCATTAGGAGTAAGGAAAACTCAACCTGCTAGGCGGGGAGGAGCAGGAGATGGGTTCAGCCTTGACAGGGGCTGCAGGAGTTGGTGGGCAGGTGAAGCCATCTCGTTGTGTTATGTGACTGCCAAAGGTCATTGCTAATGGCTTGCCAATCTGCCCGTGGCAGTTTTCTGTGGTGCACTAGGACATTGTGAAAGATGCTGATAAACGCTTTTCTCTCAGTTGAAGTTGCTTAGAAAGCAAACTGAAATGCATTGGTTTCGTGCTTTTATTTTAATTCTGTCTGGAGAGATTCGTGGGCTGTCTCATTTAAACTTCTGTAAACATTTGTATGATACTTGGTTTAGTTATGCTTTTTCAATTCCTGGGCTATGATTTGAAAGATATTAATTACAAGAGATCATACATTTTTCTGGTAGCTTGTAACAATTTTATCTGTTTTGAAAAGTGTTCAACAACAGATACACTCTGATGGTTCAATGAGTCCATTCAGAAGTACTTTCCACTTTGCAAGGGTAATTATCTTTATTAGTTCTGTACCTTGATAGTGTTTCAGCAGAGCATTTAGGAGTGTCAAATTCTATTAAGGATAAACTAGCTCTTGGAGGAAATAATATGGAGCTATTTGCAAATGATGATGCTTAGAGAGGCTTAAGTGAGTGTTCAGCTTGGTGGTTTTTCCACTTATTACCAAAAAAAAAAATTATCAGGCAATATAATTTATTTTTATTATTATTTTGGCACTGTATCTTTGGAATGACAGCCTTCCCCTCATAAAGAAACGTGGAAAAATTTTAAAACCTCTACTTAATAATAACTGATCTCTAGCTTAACAGACAGTAGATTTTAATTATAGAATTGTACACTCATAGAATCATTTGAGTTGAAAGGGACACTTAAGGGCCATTTAGTCCAACTCCCTCACAATGAACAGGGACACCCACAGCTAGATCAGGTTGCTCAGAGCCCCATTCAGCCTGACCTTGAATGTCTCCAAGGACAAGGCATCCACCACCTCTCTGGGCAACCAGTGCTCACAACCCTTACTGGGGGGTGGGGGGGGGGGGGGGGAAGCTCCATCCTTATGTTTAATCTAAGTCTTAATCCCTTTTTAAGTTTGAAACTTCTATCACTACAAACCTTGCCAAAGAGTCTGTGCCCTTCTCTCTTATAGCTCTGTTTGGATACTTAAAGGATCAGCCCGTGTCAGAAATGCCCTTTGGTTGGTGTTTAGTAATGCCGCCTTAACGAGGAGCTCTTTTCTGAGATGCCTCTTCTTTTCAAGAGCTGGACTGTAGCAATGGGGCAGGGACTAAATGTAGCCTGTGTTTGCATGGCTTAGCCGTGCAGTGAAAGGTGCTTCTCGCTCACTGTCTGTCCCAATGCACCCATCATGTGCTCTGTGCCAAAGTGGGAAGTATTCAGAACTCATCTGCCTCACCTGAGCTGCAGAGCAACGATGTGAGAAAACCAAGGGAAAGTGCTGAGACCTGGGGAAAAGATTTTGTTAGTGGTAAACAGGAAAATGAAACTCCGGAGGAAGGCTGTGATGGTGCAAAGTGTGTCCTGCTTGATTTCCCCAGACAGCTCAATTTCATTGCATGCCATTAGTGCTTACATTCCAGACTGTGCATGTATTAATCATACTGGAACTGCTGTCCTCAGCTCTCAGGAAGTTTAGTTTTTCTCCCTTTGCAGACTCTTCAGCACCTTCAGCTCGCTCTCATTTTTCCCTCGCTTGAGAATTTAAGAGGACCTGATATAGTAAGTAAAATCTGTACTGGAGGAGAGGACAGCATCAATTGTTGCAAGGTAGAGAGTGCTTCCATTTGCTTAAACTGCTGCCTTTCCAGTGCTCCTCTGCTTCCAACATCACTTAGTGTTCTGCTTTGGGGCAGGCATTGTAAGAACAGATGTCCATACCTAATACAGGTTAGTGACAAAAACAAGTAGTGGTGCTGAGGGGACAACTGGAGGCTCGTGACATCAAGCTGGGAGAGATGCTAGTGTGCCAGTGGCTGGGCCAGCATTCGGCAGCTCCTCAAAATGAGGAGAAATGCAGAAATGAGTTCCATAGGAAGGAGAAACCTTGTACCATTCAGAAGGGCAAAGAATCCCACAGCAAGACTGGGGACCTGTCAGCTGGCTGGAGATCAGCTCTGTTAGAAAGGTGGATCTGAAGCACAACATGAGCCTTCAGTGCCCCTGCCTGGAACTTGTGATTCCATCTGGAGCACTGTGCCCAGCTTCAGCTTCCCTAGTACTAAAAACCACTGCAAATTGGTTTTCTAGATACCCATATTTAGGCAGCTGGATCCAGCCCAGAGATACAGTGCTTGTTCTCTCTGTGCTGGAAACTCCTGCATGAATAACTGTTAAAGAAGCTTTTAAAACTTGGTTCTTGCTGTCATGCTACAGATCCCCTACTTTGCTACAAGTTAAGACATGTGGCTGCTTCTGAGAAAAGAGACAAGGATGCCAAATGTAAAACTAAAAAGTGAAGTTGGATTGTAGTACAGAGGAGCAAAACTCCATAGGGAAGTGTTTCTGGCTTTAGAGTGCCAAGTGGCAGCTAAGCTGTGTGGAAAGTTGTAGGGACAAAAAGGTGGATGTTTCTGTTCGCCAGGACAGTGGTGAAGAATCATAGCTGGCAAAGCCATGCCCTCATTGCAGGAGACCAGCAGTTAGAAGAATAAGGTTTGTCTAGGTTTACTAAAGCGTGTGCTGTTCTGCACTGCGTCTTTGCAAGTAGGTTTATGCTGAACAATTTTTTTCATAAGGTGGTTTGGGTGGATGTCTGGGGGGGGAAAAAAGAACCCCACAAGAAATACCTGTGCAGTCTTGAGATGTGTGTCTATTTCTAGCCTCCCTTTGCTTGTCTGGGCTAGGCTCTTGTGTCCCTCAAATATGTTGTTCCCCCCAATGATTAACATCCAGCCACACTGCAGTGCGATTTGATTCAGTCATAAGAAGCTGGGCTGGGAAGGGCTATTCTACAATGGGTGGGTAGATGTGACATCATTCTCACTTCTTCAGCATAGGGCAGTGGTAACTCAAGGAAGTCTGGGATATTACCTCCCTTCATCTGAGCACCACTAGAACAGAACATAGCAAAAAAATAATGCCAGTGTCACTTTTACCTCACTGCCTTTTGTCCAATTCCTCGGAAGCCTCAATCTTTTCTTCCTTTCATACACTGGTTTTGTACTGACTCTGTGCTTCTCTGGCTCCCGCTGGACTTGAGTCCTGGAAGAACATAGGATCAGAAAAAGTTTGTGGAAGAGTGTCCTAATCTGCTACAGGTAAAACCAGCTGCACTGAACTGGTTTCTGAATTTATATGTTTAAGGTAACCCGCTCTGGATTTTCCTGATGTAGGCTAAGTATCTTTAAAGGAGAGACATACTAACATTCATGGAAAGATGTTGGGGGAGCCCATAGCACCTGTGAGCAGTTAACCTCCAATAGGAGCAGGTGCTGCTCTGACCATCCAGCAGCAGTGTGGGAGAAGACTTCTGCATGCAGACTAATTGACAGTGCTCACTGAAGTCGACGTGGATCAATTGTAAAATAGAGTGCATGCATTAAGTTTTACTGGTGTGACTGTTTCCATTTAACCAGTGCAATGTTAAGAAGACTATTCATGTGTTAATGGGGCTACTCCATCTCACTCTGAAACCCTTACAAAGCGATATTGATATTTCATTTGTCTGATAGCAGTTCTATTTTATGTTCCTTTAGAGCACCCGTTTTACAACGTGTTTTATTTTTCTTCCATTTTATTTTTCGTTTGCTTTATGCAAGCACTTAAATGCATGCTTAACTTCAGGTAGGTGAGCAGTAATAATGAATTTTAGCAGAGTTGCCATCATGGTCTGTGTATTTAAAATCAGCTGCTCTTATTGTGCTGCTACAATTGCTGATTCAGTGAAACCTGAGTTTTGAGCTTGGTAAATTAATCTGGGCTAATTGTTGCAAATCAGATTGATTAAACCAGATTAAAGTCATGCAAGACCTTTTACGTCTTGAATAAAAGCTGCCTTAATTCAGTTTTGTTTGTTTCACTTCCATATCAAAGAAACTGTTCTGATTGAAAAATCATTTTTACATAGGAAACAGTTTAGCATCAGTAGTTCAGTATATTCCTTGTATGAACAGCCTGTGGATTTTATTTCTGTTTTTTTCTCATTCCCCTTTGTGTGTGTGTGTGAGAACTTCCTGCCTATTGCTTTTCAGTGTCTGGATATCTGGAGTGCTACTGGTGAGCAACGTTAGCTTGTCTAGAATTAGATGGGACACAAATCTCTATTGCGTATTTGCAGTTGAACTGCTACATCATTTAACCACCGTTTCTGTATCCTTAATGACTGAAGCTTTCTTGTTGATACTGCATTGGGATTGAAAGCAAAGAAAAATGTAGTTCAAGAGTTTAACCTTGGATTAGAAAAACTGTTTTGTTTGTCTGACAACTGCTGAGTGTGGTCTGCACCCACCACACAAGGTAGAGTGCTCATGTTCTCATAGTACTTTCCAGTGCATAGTAGCAGAAAGAAAAGCTCATCCCTTCTACCTACAGCTGAATAAAGAAGGCAGGCATTTCAAGCAGGGCTTAAGTTTGCTGAAATTCTAATTTAGATGGGAAAATAACCCTGAATGTCAAGAGCTCTCCATTTCTGAAGATGTGTAGAATGGTGACTTGATGCTTAAAAGTTTCTTAAAGCTTCAACAGTGGAACTTTCTGAAAGTACTAGAAAACATCTCTTGGGAATGGCATAAATATTATTGAGCCTACCTTCATATAATCCCTTTTTTTCTGTGATTCATTAGCATTATTTTCTCAGACTTTGTTTTTTTTTTCCAGTAAAAATTAGAATCTTTCACATCTTCCAAACAGGGCTCAATTTATTTGTCCATCTCTAATTTTTGCAGTGGTGACAGCAGAAGCTAGCACAGAAATAAGGGTTCACTTAGGACTTTCATAACAGAATAAACTGTAAACATCACTAGAAACCCTGGGAATTGTGAATGCCTGTCTTAAATTCTCAATCAGTTTTATGTGATGAGATCTTTCAAAACAGTTTGAGTAAGAGTAAAATAAATATCCAAAGGTTAAGTATAGTAATCTGGAGGCAAGTATGAAGTTTTTCTTGGTATCAGTTATGTTGATTCAGCCAGTGATAGTGGTGCAAGAAAATGAGGGAAAGTTGTAGTGTTACAAGTAAATGAAGAGTATTACCAAATTCTATTCTATTCATATCTCAAACTGGGCTGATGCACAACCCGACGATTTGGAGGGCAGCTTTCTGACCCAAGGCAGCACCAAAGTATGCATTTGAGTCTTCAGTAGTCAAGGAAATGAGACTTTAAGTCAGTTTAATATTAATTGAAATTTTTGTTCTATGGGAAGTTTGTCTTAGACTTCATGTACAGTTACACATTTTTTTTGTTTCAAAAGCCAAACCAGTGCCAAAATGTTGTGTACGGTGTTTAGAACTACTTCATTTAAGATGCTAACACTCAGTGTTGCACTTGGGGTTGAACCTTTTGTGGTGAGTTACCACTTTGCCTCCTGGCAACTCCATTTCTCTTCAGGGATGAAGCTGTACTGCTAGACCACATCTGCCTTATCTGTGCTTGCAGTTGAAGAGCTCTTGTTATTGTGGCTAGAGCTCTGTGGTCTACCTAGTGACTCTAGATTGTAGATGAGGAAAGAGGCTTAAGGCTCTGTGACAGCTCACGATAGTTTGCTCTAACATTTGAAGTGACCAAAACTTTAATATTTGAAGTATTTCATCCAAAGCCAATTTTTTTTCTGGCGAAAATAAACAAAAAAAAATTGCAGAATTTGCTCTCCGTTGGAGGTTACCATATAGTTAAGCATATGCTTAAGCATCTACTGGAGGGAAAAAAAGCCTTTCTGCACCAGGTTGTCAGCTTAGTGATGGTCCCCACTAACATGATTGATGTTGTGGGATCTCTTGCATTAGAGGTTACTCAGTGTTTTTTTTCTCACCTGGAACGGGTGGGGGATTAAAGCTGTTGTACACATCTGTTTCACTGCTGCTCCTTGCCCACTGCTGTGCCATTTTCTCTCCTGAACATTTTCATCCATGCGTTCTCTTTGGCTGGCACCTCGATGAGCTTTGCAAGCACTGCTGCCTGTTCTGCATCAGTGTGTTACAAAGCAGCCCTGGTGAGCTCCTGGTGGGTCCCATGGCTGACATCAAGAGTTAACACTGCCTAAAATAATCGACAGTATGTTCCTGGAGGTTATTTTTAGTCATTCTGAATGCAGAGTTTGGTGAAGGGCATGCAGGTTTGGTTTGGTTATTTTTAACTTGGGAAGCTTTATGAAAAATTAAATGTTCATTTCATCTTACTCAAAGTCAAGACAAATTCTCTCCAAAAAAAAAAACAAACAAACAACAAAACACCCACACAGCTTTGCATGTTGGGCTCTTTGTAAAATGGCAGAGGGAAGTCCACACAGTATAATGATAAGTGACACAAGTGCCCAACTTCAGTGTGTGTCAATAGGTAGGAACACTCTCTTCTTTGACTTCATTATCATCAAACGATGTGGATAAAGGGAGGAAAAAAAGATTGCTATCCTCATTTTGCGGGTACAGAAGTTGTCTATTATCAGCCACAACTCTGCGAGGCTGGGCATAGCAAACCAGAAAAAAGCTGGAGTGTGGATTATTTAAAAATACAACTACAAAGGATAGAACAATTCAGGAACGACACTGAGGAAACAAATGATTTGTCTTACTGTTGTTGTGTCCTGACAAGTTGTTCGGATGATTGTTAATGCATATTGTCAAAAATTTAGTGGAAATGTGAGCTCTTGAGATGTGCCTGCTTATGGAAGCTACCTGAATCCCAGGCAGGAACAGTGATCCTCCTCTTTTGGAGAGCCTCTTCTCAAGCTGTACCTGTGCTGCCTTTGTTTCAGCTGCCTTTTGCGGTGCCAGTCGATCTGCTTTCCAGTAACATAATTAAATGTCTTTGAATTAAAAAATGCTGTAATAGGGAGTTTATAAAATCTGAAAGGAAAAAAAGATTGCTCTCTTCAGGCAATTTAGGAAATTATTGCTTTCAAAGGTGGATTATAAAACTTCTTTGAGTGACAGCAGTGCTTTATATGGATGAATCTTTCTGAGCCTTGCAGCTGATAAAGGTTGTTCAGCAACTACAGTAACTGGTCTCTGTCGGAATTTTAAGCACATCTTCTTCTGGTTTCAACTAAACAGGAAAGCAATTTTTTGATTCTTAGTAAGTTTCTGTATATAATGTATGAGAGTGCAAACGAAGGGGAAGCGCTTTCTGTAGCTCTCTCTGCCCCTTACCCAAGAGCAGCTGTCAAGTGATTTCTGTGCAAGACAGTTGCTGATTTCTTGAATGTGTTGTTTATATTAAGTCATACTTCATAGCTTATGAAGGCTGTGAAAGTTCAGCAAGTGAATAAGTGGCATATCGCTATTTTATTCTTTAAAATGAAGATTTACATTAATAAGATGATAACAGCGCAGTGTACTGTTAATTAATAGACAAGATTTCAGTGCATTGTGACTCTTCTGAAGAAAATCTTCTTAATATCCAGCCTGCACTTCCTCTGCACCTTGAGTCCATTCCCTCTCTTCATAGCTTCATAAGTGAGGCATCGACTGAGAGCTGCTTGCATTTCACAAAACAAATCATCTAGGGCCAGGTCTTTTGAGAATCTCAAAGTAATCAAATGTCTCCTGATCAATATTATATTAACTGTCTTCAGAATTACTGGGTCCTGAAGGGAGTAGTGCCCCTGCAAACAGTTCTGCAGAGCCGTTAGCATTGCTCAGTGTGGGGTGGCTGGGGTCTCACGGCACTGTAAACTGTGTCTGTCACCCCTTTCAGAAATCCACATCGTCTGAAAAACAGACAAGTAACTGTGAGGAATGCAGGTAAACTGCACTGTTTTATGGTTTCAACCTCACAATTTTTCGCTTGTTCCTTTTTGCTTTTTTTTAATCACAGGAACAAAAGGCAGAGCTCGTAAAAACTGCCTGTGTTGCTATTGCTCTTCTCTTTGGGTAGGTTTTCATCTGCATAGCTATGCAATGATAACAGGTGCGTGTACTTGCACTGCAAAGCCTAATAAAGAAACGTATATACTTATCCAGTGTTTCTTTCCACTGACTCCCCTGGATTACTCTTGTATTCTACTGTGGTGAGCATAATGCAGACATAATAAAAAGCTTAACCCAAACAGACACAGAAATGAAAAAGCAGGATTTCAGACCAAATCTGTCCCTTTCAAATACCATAATAATAAAAGCTTATTCCCACAGAATAAATATATTTAACCTCCAAAGAGTTATCAGTGCATTACCTCCCTGCTGCTTATGAGAAAGAGATTCAACTGGCTCATGAGTTATCTGTCTTTTATGCTCATGACAGAAAGATAATCATCCTCAGGGGTGATATATGCTAAATACTGCATAACTATGCCAAACTGGCAGCAGCTGCTTCGTTCTTTACAGAGCTGCCATTTGCTCCCACCCACACCCCACAGTCTCTGGACAATGATTGCTTTTTCCTCCTGAAACCTATTTCACTGTATTTAAAACTGTCATTAAAAGTTCAGCTCCCTGAAGATTTCTGTAAACTGGGCCGCTGTTAGTAAACATAGTGATTTAAAATTAGTTCCTTAATTTCCCTGCCATCAGCTAGAATGTGGGCTATCTTTTCTTCCCAGATGCATTTAAATAGCTGGTGCTACAAAAGCAGGGGCAGGGATCAAGTTAGTGGGGTATCCAGTGGGGCCCAGTGTGCTGAGGTGCTAGAGTCATGGGCTCCTAAAATGGCTTGTGTTGGAAGGGACCTCAAGCACCACCTAATTCCCCCTTGTCCTGTTGTTATATACTCATGTAAAGAGTCAATTTCCCTCCTGTTTCTAATCTTCCTTGAAATACTGGAAGGCCACAATGAGGTCTCCCTGGAGACAAGTAAGACCAACTCCCTCAACCTGTCTTCGCAGGAGAGGAGCTCCAGCTCTCATATCACAATCATGGCCCTCCTTTATACCCACTCCAGTGGATCTTGTGCTTGGGGGCCAGGCCTGGACACAGTACTCTGGGTGGGACATCACAAGGGCAGATTAGAGAGGGATGGCCACCTCCTGCTCTCTGCTCATCCCTCTTCTGATACAGTCCAGGATACTGTTGGCCTTCTGGGCTCCAAACGCACACTGCTGGCTCATGTTAAATTTTTCATCTGGTGTTACTGAAGGACAGTTTTAGGTCTGGGAGAAGCCTCAAAGAGCCCAGGGGTGTTCTAGGATGTTTTCTCAAGCTGGGCTTTCCTTTATTTGTGTTCTTTGGCTGTGCACAGTTTCTTGAGATAAAGATTTTTTTTATCTTAGTGTCTGTAGGTAATCTGGGTTTGTGAATGGCATTCTCAACTGCCATCATGACTGTGCACTTGGTAATTACAAGGTTTTGTGTGGCATTCTAACAGAGACAAACCCCACTGCAGTAATCCCACACACAGCAAAATATTTGCTTTTAGTATTCGGTATTGTGAACAGATACGTGATTGCTTGGGATTCTTTTTGACAGCTGTCATTTAGGGAAATCAACTTATAGATTACAAACAGTAAAGCAAAGATGTGAGATGAAGGAGGTAAAATGATAGGGCTGATTCCTCTCAGCTCATTCTTTAGGTTAACTACCAAAGTGCTGCCTTCTTATCATGCATTGAGTATATTTGTCTATTCCTGGATGAAATCTGGCAAGTTTCATCCATGTAGGGACACAGAAGTTTTACCTTTTCATTTTTAAACCTTTTTAAGGATTAAAAACAAATAAAAATTGCATGTATTTCTGATCTTGATAACTTCTTGACAATCCTTACTGGATTTACAAGTAGCATTTGGGTATCTGGGACAGCACAAGAAATGATGGAGGAAAGAGTGGATTTCTGAATGGAAACCTCATCCTGAAAATGCTGCCGAGGCCCTGGTTTGCACAGGTGGACCTGGTCTGTCTGTCCCTCCAGTAGCATGATACTCTTTCTTACTTTGAGAGCAGCTGCTCCTTCCCCACAAACCTCTAATACTCTGCTCGGAGACCAAAGGAAATCAAATGCATCGGCTAGCAGCTGTGTGCCACCTGATGAAGTTGTTAGTGTTACAAATGCCAGCCTGCTGGCCTACCTGTCTGTGCTTCTGATAACTTTATTTAACTTACATTGTTTTCTCGTCCTTCTCTTTTTCTTTACTCACCTCACCACGTCATAAGATATGTTACATCAAATGAGTCCAGTTGTTCCCCTTTCTCTACATAAGAGAAGCAGCCAGCCTTTCCTGCCCACGTTCCAGTATGAGAGTTGCAGCTCCTTAGCCACGCTCAGCCAGAGCTGTATTTCAGGCAATGATTTTTTAACAGCACTCCTATTATTTCCTTAACTGTAGAGGAGGAGCCTTGTGTCAGGTCTCTTCCTACTGCATTTCTCACAACAGCATCCCCTTGGTGGCTTGTGGGTCATCCTGAAGTCAACTATTTCTATTGTTATATTTCTTTCCAGTGTTTTTTATCTTCATTTGACGAACTCCAAAATTTTAGCAGAAACTCTTGATGTACAGCCTTGAAACTGTTTGAACTTAGAAGTATGTAAGTTTTCAACACGCTTGTTTCTTTCTCAATCCTCCAGTTCTTCCACGGCAGTGCTAGACTTACTGCCATTTCGAGGTGCTCCTCAGCACTGTGTTATTAGTGGATTTCATCAGCATGCCCTTAATTATTATGCTGAAGTAATGAAAATGTGAAATAAGGGCGGTCCAAAATTCATCACTCCTTATTTGTATTCTTATTTTACTATAAAACCACCGCCTTACATAGTTTACAATATTTTAACTACTCCTGATCTTCCCTAGTTTTAGCAATGATTTCCCATGTGTCCCTGTGAAATGCTTTAGGCCCAAATAAATGAGATCTGTGGCATTCCCTTTGTGTAGAAAATCAGATTTGTTAGCAAAAACAGGTAATAATTTGATAACGTACTCTTACATTTCCTTCTTAATTTAGTACATCCTTAAATTTTCTCATCAGATATTGTTTCAAAGACTCTTCTATAATTGCAGTTGGGATCCAGACAGCCAAAAAATCCTGTATTTGCACTTCTCAATCTGTATTACAGACTCACAGAGGTATAAAATATTTGCTGTTGGTCCTCTAACCTAGGTTATTAAATTCGGGATGCTAATTACCAGATCTTCCCAATTTTAACTGCGTTTTCTAATACATTGATTGTGGCAATTTCCACTGCTATATTATTTTCATTTCCCTTTCATATTCTTCTTCCTGCCTTCTGACAGTCTTGTACTTCTGTATCCTTATTTACCTCATTCCCTTTCTGTACGCTTAAAGTAGCCAGGAAGATTTCAAGTCTCTCCTGTTCTTTTCACATCTCCTCTAAGCTTAGCACTCTTCGTATCAGTCATGCCAGGCTTGATTCCTAAAGGTCAGGTACATCATGTACTCAGAATTATCCATCTCCCAAGAAGGGCCCTGTGCCTATGAATACTTTCTAGGGATTGGACATGCAAAATCCTTCTTCTGTTGCCAGTTCTTGAGCCCTGTGTTGATCTTCAGTGGCCCACTCTATTTCATCCTCCTTCAGGGGCAAGTTGTAATGATTCATGTTAGAAGCTCTTTGCCATGAGGGTGATGCTTGTAATACAAATGCGCCATTGAGCGGAGGGGATTATGGCTTCTCATTTCTTTCACCTCCTCTGCAGTAAAGTAATCCAGCAACACAGGCACACCTTCTCTAGGGATGGCTCTTCCTTGCTCAAAAGGAAAATTGCCACTGAATAGATTTCTTTTGGGTACTTCTCTGAGTGTACTTCTCTGAATGTGTAGATAAGAAGTACCTGAAGGTGTGATAGCCATGAGATAGCATTTGCCGTGAGTCTGGTAGACACACAGGAACATGAATTCTTCATTTTTTGGATGTAAAATGACAGCCCGTGCTTATATCTTTGTGTGAATGATGCAGAAGACCACACAGTATTTTTGCAAGTTTCTCAAAAGTTATTGGCATTTACAATAAATATAGAATTTAGTACAGAAATAGTTGAAAGCAGTGCTTTTCTCAGCTTTTAGCACTGTGTGGCCTGTGATGTAGTAAAAAGCTGGAGGGCAGCTTGCAGTATAACAACAGCATCTTACAGCAGTCAGCTAAATCAGGACGACCTATTCTACTGAGATTGGAGAACCTTGATATCTGGCCTCTCGCATACTAAAATCTCAGCTTTGCTTTCTTTATCTGGACAGAAAAATACAGCCTAAAAGCACTTGTGACAGGAAAGGGACCTCAGCAATTATGTTTTGTATTATTATAAAGATGAAAGAACAACCTTGCAAGTGCACTTGTTTCTTCTTTAAGACAGTAGGAGGAGCCCATCTGAGTAATGTTAAGTTGCTCTGCAACTTTCAGGTGGTCAATAGAGATAAATTGCAGGCAGTGAATATCACTGAATCATAGAATTGTTTGAGTTGGAAGGGACGCTTAAAGCTCATCTAGTCCAATTCCCCTGCAATGAACAGGGACACCTACAGCTATCAAGCTGCTCAGAGCCCAGACTTGAGGCCTTGAATGTCTCCAAGGACATGGCTTCCAGCACCTCTCTGGGCAACCTGTTGCTGTGCTTCACCACCCATACTGCAAAAGACTTCTTCCTTATAACTAATCTAAATCTTTCCTCTTTTACTGAAACCATTTTCCCTTTTCCTATCACAACAGATTCTCCTAAGGAGTCAGTTCCCATCCTCCTTTAGGAGGGAAATTTCCTTTCCCTTTCCCTTTCCCTTTCCCTTTCCCTTTCCCTTTCCCTTT